>PPOM03000338.1:72385-88286 GCA_003708925.3 Kazachstania martiniae
GCAAGAAAGTCTTTTAAGAATTGATTTATTAAAGGGTCACCAATACAGCTGAAGGTTCAATTGACACCTCAATAACAGGATATGCAGGGTTCTACCTTTCCACATTACAACCTTCCTGGTGTAATGCATTATTTACAAACAGAATTTACTAAAAATGAAAGAGATAGAATCACATGGGAGTTGGAAAGATCAGAAATGAAGTCGTATATTGCTAAGCTAGAAGGTGAAAATAGAGATTTAAGGTACAAATTGGCTGCCAATGGGCTATCTTTAGGGACAAATCCAAGCCAAAGCACTTCAAACCATGATGTTGATCCAAAGGATGACGATTTAAGCGCACTGATGAGATCGAAATTAAGCGTTCAAGAGAATGTTAAAGAAATTATTTACCTACTGAATGGTCCTAGTGTGGCTTCTCAATTTAGCTCAATCAACGAAAGGGAGGCACCATTGCATGATATTGATGAAATTAACTTCTCTAAGGATAGATCTACAGAAAGAGATATTGATGAAACAGAGTCATTGTTCAAAAAGAAGCCACTTAATAGAGACGTATCTCAAGAAAGAGTAATAAAATTAAAAGATTCACAAGATGGTGTTGGGTGCATCAGTAACAAGCAGTTCTTGAAAGCCTTCAAAAATAAAATTTTGGCATCCTTTGATGGGGAATTGAAATGCTATGAAATTGATAGTGAGTCCAATTGTAAAGATACTGAAATGAGGTTTGAATCCTTTGATATAAATTTAACAAAAGATGTATTTTGGTTAGATGACTGCACTGTGCTTATTCTAGATAATGTCGGATTAAAAATTTGGTCAGTTGGTTCTCAATCACTACTCTCTGCATTACCTATTTTTAAAGATGACAATCAATTACTTTATGAAGATATAATTTCTGCTGATTTCAAGAATAAATGGTTATTGATGACAACCACTACCAAAGTCTATGTATACGAATTGAATATTACAAAGGACTCTGATATGTCTGATATTAGAATCCAGAATAAGTATGTTATTCAAACAGGTAATGTTTCATCTGCTATATTGGGCTTAACAGAGAAATCCTTCATTATTGCTGAAAATTCTCCTTTAGTTTTAATAATTTATAATTTCCAAGGTGAGGTATTACAAAAGGTTGATCTAAGCAAACAAATTTCAAAGAAACACTTCTCGAAAAATATCAAACTATTTTTAAATAAGGAAAGATCAAAATTATTAATTCAAATGGATAAGCACTTTGTAATATACTCATTCGATCAAAAGAGAATCACATATCAGAAGACATTAGAATTTCAACCGGTTTCAACATATTTTAAATATAAGCAAGAAATAATTGGTATTGCATCTAACGATGGAACTGTTGAACTAAGGAGACTCGATAATTTTGACGATGTCATCTGCAGATATAAACATATCGCATCAAATTCTAAAGAACTTAATATTGTCATTGACGCAACAATTATAAATGGTAAGCCAATCCTTTTCTCATTAGGTGATAATATTCTAAAACTTGAAACAACAGAGAAAATTGTTTAAGCCCATTGTAGCAAAATTAAAATATATATAACCATGTAATCGTTAACATATATCTTTTAACTATTTAATTCGCTTATTATGGAACGTACCAATCGCTTGACACGAGGAAACCAGATAATTCAGAAAAATATTACAAAATTTGAAATTTATAGTATCAACAATACATCAAAATCGAAGGAATATATCGTCAACCGAGCAATCAATAAACACATTTATAAACTTTGCATTAATATTAATTGCATCTTTTTAGTTAGACCATTTTTTCTTTGCAACTTTACGTCTAAATCAAGAAATGTCAGTTTTATCAAAAATCGATGCTGATCTTTTGCAAGTCAATGACCTTCCAAAACATGTTGTCAACCTGGAATTAACAGGTGATACAGACCCAATTAATAGCAAAATATCTTCTTTCAAGAATTCCCTGTTAATTACCGAGAGTAGCTATTCTAATACGGTTCAATTGCCAAATCATGAATATGTTACCTATCATTTATCTCATGATTTTAAGTGCATTACTTTATACAATCTAAATGATATAAACAATTCCAAAACGATTAATATACACCTACCACTACCAACGTTAAATCAACAATTCACATTTTCTATTCTCATTTTCAAAAATACTTTAAGATTTCATTTAATTTTAGAAAATGGTGTTTTCCTAACAATAGACATACCAATCAATTATATCCTTTCTGCAGAAGACACAAGTTTACCAGCTGATTATTTTAATGTTCAAACACCATATGACTTTTCTGTGAGAGTCCCACATTATCTGTTTAGCATTTCACCAGACTTTACTATGGTATTTTTAGAGGATGGTGGCTTATTAGGTTTGAAATCAATAAAGGATACTAATGAAGTTGAACCAATTTTATTCAATGATAATTCATACTTACAAAGTTTTATAGGTAAAGTTTTCCGTAGCCCATGCACAACGGGTAAAACTATTTGTTGTACAACATTCCAAGATAGATATTTAATTGTCCTGACTCAGTTTTGCAAATTAAAGATTTGGGATCTTCAAAGTTTTAATCTGATACAAGAGTACGATTTATCAGAAGATTTACAGCAGGGTGAAGAAAGAATTTATGAATCTGTAGGCAACTACATGTCTATTTTTAACAACTTCTTAACCATTTACTCACCTTTTGGAAAAGGTGCATTCCAAATCGGGCACTTAACTACCGATACCACAGGATTGTTGAGTTTCAAATTGGATACCAAAATTCCAGCTAATTTATCATCATCATCAATCTGGTTTTTAGCCGACTTAAAGTTGATGAGCCCAATTGATATGAATTTACCCTCATCCTTCATTAATTTGATAACATTATGGAAAAGTGGTAATGTTAGCAAATTGCAGATATTAAATATAGCAAATGAGAGTCTACAAGAATACCAGTGGCTTGATATAAACAATAACTCAATTCACGATATTACTTCAGATTTCGATTGTAATACCAACATGCCGATCGAAGCATTTGATTTCGACAAAATAATTTTTAAGTTAAAAGCCCAGTACTCTCCCCAGTTGTTCGAAAGAGCACAAAGTATACTAAGTGAGAATAATATTGTTATTCTACCAGGCGATAATAAAATGGAAGAAAATAGAGAGTATCTGGCTAATTTAGAAACAATTTTAAGAGATTTAAAAAACCAATGTAATGAGGTTTCAACACTTACGATTTACAGAGATGAAATTATTGTTGTAAACTGTTTAAAACAATATGTCCATTCTGTTTACAAGTTAAATTCAACAATAGAGAACCTATTCTTTAATATCAACACCATTCAGGAAAAAGATGAATTGATTAATTATCTAAAAGTGTTAAATGCATTCAGTTCAACATTGCCAAGAGAAATGGTTGATCACATGGTGCAATACTTTATAGACATAAGTACCGGAGAAATTTCAAAATCTTTATCATTACCTGAAAAGTTTTCACTTATATTCAAAAGAACACCACAAAGCCAAATAGATATCGATAACATGCAGAAGCTATACAGTGAATTGAATACAATTGATGTCGTCAGTGCACTTAATAACCTGATAAACAACCACCTTTTTAGTCTAGATGGCATATCTCACAAATTTATGGATTGCATAGCGTCAAATACCTTTATCAAGGGATTCTCTCTGGAGTCATTATACCAAATGGTGAATATTCACTTTTATTTTGTGCTGAAAGTTCTCCTGACTTTTGTTCTTCTTGATACTGACTTATCAATTTTTGAAGATCAGATCACTAGGTTATTAGATTTGTTTTATAAACAAGCTCTATTCATTAAATTATACCAGCAAGATAAAAAGGTATTGATAGATGAAATATTTAAGCAGACTACAAAATATGGTTTTGGCGCTAAGATATATTCTTATTCCGAATGGAATAGTTTCATTCAATTTGCAATTTCAAATTTCTATAAAGTTGATCTTAACTCGAACCCATATCTAGATAGAATGTTTGATGCATATGTTATTCAGACTGGTAATACAATGGGACACTCTGAAACGAGAACATTCTTAAAAAATATCTCTATACCTTTCACTTTGCGCGGGGATATTGTTCAAGATTTTTTACAAGCAATGGTATTATTTGTCTCAAAAGAATTTGATAAGTCATATGAGTTGTTCCAAATGCATAATGAGTATGCGGAACTTGAAACCAAATCCTTACCCTCATCTATCGTTAATTTGACCAATGATGATGTCGAAGAAGACTATATGTGGACCCCATTAATCAAATCATTAGACAGCCAAGATGGTAAGTCATCCAGATTTAATTTTAACTTATCTTGCTTATTTGATAGATATGGAAACTGCCCAGAAGTAGCTTTAAGAGCCATAAAGAGATCTTTAGAGTACACCATGACCAAAGGTATTGATTTAGACATAGCAACTTTACAACATCAGCAATTGCTAAATCTTTTGATCCATTTCGAACAGTATGATGAAGTTATCGACGTATTAAGATTAAGTCATTCCTGTTTACCATTGAAGGAAAGACACCATTACTTCGAACAGTTAATACGGGCTCCACATTTAAATGAAAAATTTCTTTCTAGATTATTTACACTGTCAAGACGAGATGAAACTAGTGAAAAGGAAGATTTTTTGAACTCTGAAGATTATAGTATCGTTGACGAATTATTAACTTATAATTTAAGAGATGGTAGCTGGAAAAGTCATAAACAGCTGTTTAGCTTTAGATTAATCAATGGGTTTGAAAGAGAAGCTGCTGAAGTAATCTATAATTTCATCATCAGATATGCAGATCATGAGAATAGTGAAACTAAGAGGAGATATTATTTAATGGTAGTTAATATACTATCGACTTTTGATAACACATATGACCAGTGGTTAATCAACGGTTGTAATGTTGTCACTCTAGCTGACGTACAGCTAGAATTATCTAATATTTAGAAAATAAAAAGAACATGAACAGGAAATAGCTTATGACCTCATTTGAAAATCATATTATAGAACACCTATTTATTTAATTAAATATCTATCTATATGTATATAATTGATCTAATGTATCATAAATGGTAAAATTGTACTAACCTCTATTGGTTGTATTACCACTACCTTTCGCATTTTCTTCTTTAAAGGCATCCCATTCTCTTGCTTTATAGGTTTCCTGGTCATTCCAAGCATCGTCATCTTCGTCGACATCCTCCGCATCTTCCTCTCCACCTTGCAATACCCTTCCACTCTCCCATTCCTTCTCTAAAAACTCCTCAACAGACATAGTAGGTCCATATTGACCATAACCCCGTACTTTATTACTTAACTGACTTCTCTTGTCAATTAGAGTAAAATTATTTAAGACTTTCCCTGTTTTAGATAGTAAGGGCTTATTTAATGATTCCAATCTTTCAGTATAACCTGTTGGATCCTGGTTAATTTCATTTCTCGCAACTTCATTATTGATTTCTTCAATGCGACCCATCTTTGTAAAATTTTCAAGTAGTTCTGACTCATATAATATCTGTTCTATTTGGTTGAATGCGGAATAACTTAGAGATCTAAGTTTTTGAATTGAGAGGTCACGATATATCTCATCGCTATCACCATCATTATCATCACTTTCAATTGATTTATATTTTTGTTCAAAATATTCTAATTTTTCATTAACAGACTTTTGATTACGATGCATTTCAATTTTTTGCTCTCTCTTTTGATATGCTTGTGATAAATCTTTAGATGAAGTTGGTTGAGAGTATAATTCTTCTAAAGTTGGATTTAAGGTTTCATTGAAACTGTCGATCTTTTTAGAGAGAAATGAATCTTGAATATCATAATCTTGCAAGGTTACTAAGAATTGCATAAAAAGCTGCACACCTTTCTTTAAGAATAGTAGTTTCATCTTATTTTTGGACTTTTGATCATTTTCGATAGTGTAAGCTTGTTTCTTTATGCACATAGTTGCCAAATAATAATCTATAGAAAGATATTTCAATGAAGAAGTAGGTATATCATCTAAAGATTCATTATCACTAAATAACGCTAAATTGTTAAAGATTTTGTCTTTTAATGTAATTAAAGCTTGAATATTGTCTGAGAGGATCTTCTGGAAATTCTCTGAATCCTGGCGGAGATCACTATGTTTAATCTTTAATTTATATAATTCTAAAATACTATTGAATTGGTCCTGAATACTAATATTTGACATGATATTTGATTTATAATCTTCTCTGGTTGGTTTATCCTTGATGATGCCTGTATGTTAATGTTCATACATTTCGCTCATATATCCAAAACATGATCAAAAAAAGAAAAAAACTAGAAAAAAAATTACTACGTTAATGTGAACTAAAGACTACAAATCCTTAAATCTATTATAAATACAGTTATAAAAATATCTAAAACATAGCACGTTCAATCATTGTGGAGTCAATCAATTTTTGGAGTCTGCAAAACAGATGACAGCATATTTACCACTGTTTGACCACCAGGAACCCTTACCAGGATGGTCGACTTCCCAAAGTTTACTTAATTCTTCATCGACACCTTCTGCCAAGGCAACCTGGACGTCAGCTTTACAAGTTCTTAAACTTAAAGTCGTTAAACCATTGGTTGCTAATGGACCAATGGCGGTTTCCCACTTTGTTGTGCGCTTCCATTTTCTGTCACCAGTTAGCTTTCTGTAGTTTAAGTCACCTTTAAAAATAACCAGATCGGATTTTTGCAGTTCCTTATAAATCTTAGCACCGCCATATTTAGTCTCAGAAGCGTCAATGTTCCAGTAATCTAACTCCGTAGTCCAGAATGGATCAGCTTCAATAACGAGTTTACCTGCTTTACAGAAACCAGTTATATCATCCGCCAATTTATCTAAAGCTTTAGATTCTTCTGTTGTAGCATCTCCACTTGGAAAAAACTTTCTATCTTTTAAATCTCCAATAAGAATATCTAGGTCCTTGATCATAACGTCACTAACCATATATGGAACATCTTTACCGTGAAAAACACATTTCTGAACTAAACCAGTTTGTAACAAGAAACATACTAACATCAAATCGGCCAACAATTCAAATCCAGAATTGTCCAAAACAAAATCAACACGAACTTCAGATTTTGATTTTGCACAGCTCAATAACGATCTCCATGCTTTTTCAGTGTCATTAACAACAATTTTAGCCTCTGAAGCAGCCCTTGCCTTCGCACCTTGAATGGATTTAATATCTTCAACGGAAACGTTAGTTAACAGGGATAAATCTGTGGCATTACCCCATAAAGAAATTTCAATGAATTCCTTGAACAATAGATTAAGTACCTCTTCATCCTTGACCTTATCTAACTTTTGTAATTGTGGAAGTAAGTTTTTATATCTGATAGCCAACTCAACAACACCATGGAATGAAGCTTTGAATGTAGATTGCTTCAAACCATTGAAAATATCAAAATCTCTCCAAAGTGGTTGTAACTTAAAGAAAGCATTTACTCGTCTGTATAAGTAAATTTCTGCAAATAACCATTCTGCATTATTCCAAGTAAATTTCGGATTAGTAGTAGTAATACGATCATTGATACTACGAGGAGCGTGCGCAATAGTGAGTTCTTCTTCTGTAAAAGGACGTAATTGAGCACCATCATGAATTTCTTGACGTAGTGCAACCAATTGACCCTTGATTAGCTGGCCTTGCTGTACTTTATTGATGTCATTTAATGTATCCAATTCTGTTTGCAAATCATCTACCATATTTTGAACGATAATAGGCCAACGAACAGTGGCTGTATACTCACCAAAGGTGCCTTTATCGTTATTCATGAAACATGGAGGTAAAGCGGACATTATTACTAATTGTTATTAAACTGAATTTCTAGTTCTTCGTGTGTATGTGTCTAGTATAATTCTATAAATAACGATAATATATGCTACACTTGAAAGATATGTATTATTAAACGAGTAATTAAACTGTAATTCTAACACCTTTTATAGAAACGGCGAACTAAGTCTTTCAAAATTTGAAATTAAAAAAAAAAAAAAGAATATAAAAACTAGACTAATATCAACAACACCATTATGTTTCTATTATTTCAATTGATTATCATCAGATGCCAATGATTCAATTCAACCTCCTGATTGAACGCGTGTTTCATGATTTTCTCTAAGAATTTGAAAAAATTTTAAGATTTTAATTCTTCGAAGGCAAGCAATAGGCGGGGTAAAATATTCAGTTTTTCCGAAACTTTCTCCATTACGTTCTGAGCACGGAAAAACTATAATGTGGAGTCCCAGAAAAAATTGAAACAAGAGGTAGAACCTCGAGCATGAAAGTTTCTTAAGCAATTTCTTAGCAACTTATTCCGAAGTGAGAGTATGGGGTGATAATTTTTAAGGTAGACAGAATGTAGATGGAAGAAAAAACATTAAATCCATGGTATTAAATTTAATCTGGAGTAAGTGCAGTTATGTGTCGGGAGGTATGTCTTTTCTTTTTTTTTTTTTTTTGTTTTTGAAACGGTGATATACTTATTATTAGAGGAGTTATAGTATGCTATCTCCGTTCTTGATCAGCTGATACTAATGGTATACAGTTCAATGTTTTTATAGTTATGTCATAATGTATTGGGTAATCTTTGAATCGATCGGTCATTGGTTTCGTTATGACTTTCTGTTGTAGACTACTACTATTAAAAGCTTTTACCGGATGACTTTGAAAGTGGAAAAGGAAAAGGAAGGCGAAAAAACAAATAATTGAAGAGAAAATAGCAAGTTGTTGATCGTATGTTTCAAAGAAAAGAATAGCAAAGAAGATTAACTGTGTTCTCTAGCGTATGCTTTTTCCTAGAAGTATCTTTTTAGAAATTCCTTTGTATGAGCTTCCTTTCTAATTTACCAACCTCCCATTCTGGTGGATCATTAAGTCTTTATCCAACAATATATGAAATTATATCATCACAAGAAATTGACTCATTACTACCAGCATCATTAAGGTATGTATTGACAAATTACTGGATATCACAAAACCCAACTTGGACAACGTTGCAAGTAAATAACTACTTTGAGGAATGGTTTAATTTACTGGTGATGGGCTCTGTGGAGTGGTACCATTTGAAGCGATACAACTCTACCTTTGTTGATAAGTTTTATGGTCTTCAAAGATTTAATGGAAGGAACAAAACTCTAGTTCACTCTCAAGTTAATCTTATAAATGCCAATTCGATTAAAGAATGGCCACGCAGTTTACAGCTAACCAGAACACAAAGAGTTGTCCTTTTTTTACAGAAGATCATTATCCCTTACATTAGCAATAGACTTAACAGTTTGTTTGAAAAATTCATGGCTCAAATAACTTACAGAAATAACAACGATGAGAAGGAAAGTTTTAGTTTTAGATGGAAGAAAATATATGTAAAATGTTACCCAATTATGAGAAAAATGATCAGTCTACTAAATCTGGCTGTCAAGTTAGCTTTTTTAACAGGGAGGGGTGGCTATTTCTCAATACTTGATTATCTGTTTAATATAGAGTATACTAGAATGTCACTTCCATTAGAAGCCAAAAAGGTTAACTTATTCCAACGGGTAGATTCCTCTGCTAGGATGAAAAAAACCAATTTTTATTCTTTGCTAGATAAATTTAATAAAATTTCATCGATTATAGCTGGTAAAGCCGCATATACTGGTTCAAAATTGTTCCCAACTTTCATATTTATGTTAAAAGTCTATCAATGGTGGACTTCTCAAAACCTTTCTGCCCAACTTCAGAAGAGCATATACACACTAGATAAGGATATACCACATCCTCCATTAAATGATACAGAAATAACTCAAACTGAAAAGAAATGCCCGGTATGCCATAATGAAATACAAAATCCCTGTGCAATTGAGACTGGTTACGTTATGTGTTACCCATGCGCTATTGAATACTTAAAAACTAATGAAGGAAAATGTCCAGTTACACATCAAAAACTACTGGGATGCATATATGATTCAGAAGCTAAAGAGTGGAAGATAATATCAGGGGTAAGAAAGCTATTGATTTGAATATTAATAAGTATTTATATATTCCCCAACTTTAAAATTAGTTTAGTATGGGTTAGCCATTTCCCATTGGTTACAAGCAACCTGTAGGAGTCTAATTTCATTCTCCTTTTCAAGGAGTTCCAATTCTATATCAGAACTTGTTGGTCTTCGTAGTCGTGCCACAAGTAACGAAATTTGTCTCAATATAATATCATTCGAATCGCTTTCAGGTGCGTTCTTTAGGTATGTTATAATTCTATCAATCCTGATTGTTAATGAACTTACAAGCTCAGCTTCCTTTTTTTCTTGCAGTGCAAATGCATCAGTCAATTCAAAAGGATCAGCTTCCTTTGTAGTAATTTTTATTTTACTTCGTATGAGTTGGTAGTCTACTCTCCTGGACATGCTACCATTTGTATTTTGCTGAAAACATTGAAGATTCAATTCTTGATTACCTTTAACTTGTGCGTGCGGCGTATATCTGAATTCTACATAACTAATTATATTGAATTGCTTCTCCAACCGTTTTGTTAACTCTTTATAATCATATTGTTTATCATTGACTACTAGTACACCGACTGGCGTTAGCTCCTGATCCACAGTTTTCACTAAGTCAAGTCTATCAGATAATTCATCTTCCTCATAATGAAGTATATACGGATCTTTATTGAATCGTAAGGGAGTATTTATGCATTTTTTAATTGTCAGTTGTGTTAAATTATTCTTCTCTTTTTCTACTGTACCCATAAGGACATAACATTGAGGAATTCTTTCGGAATTAAACCTCAACAGTTCATTTTCATAATTGAAATTTACCTCATTTAGGACAACCTGGTATAGTAAGATATCGTACATCCTCTAATACTGTACTTGGCTAATTTAGCTTTGTTTTATTATTAGTTCTTCAATACACCAATAATGAATTTTTCGCTTTTAACAATAATAGATAATTAAGTTATCATGTTTATATACAGGAATTTAAGTGTTGGGATACATAATCATACATATATTCTATTCTCAATTGCCGACGTATTCAAACAATCACTGTACCATGATCAATTACAGGATCTTGACCAATGTTTGGAATAGGCTCATAACAGTACCATTTCAATAATGCATCGGTCGCTGCTCTTGCCTTTGCTTCTTTCAATGAAGACCCAAAACCTTCACCTAACTTTTCATTATTTGAGAATACACCTACAATAAACAGTGGGGCTTTAGATAATCTACCCGATTCAGCAATTAATTTTGATACTGGTCTCTCAAGATTTTCTCTCTGACACAGTTTAGCTAACTCTCTTGTTGGTTGTTCGAATCTGAACAATTTTGACACATCCAGTTTTCTGCTTAGTATGTGTTGCTTAATAAATAATTCAGATAAATCAGGATTGATAGTCCAAAGACCACCAATAACGCTCCTTACGAACAATGAGTACGCCGACTCTTCAGAAAAGTTAAGCTTTGTAATACGTTCAATACCATCCTTTTTACTTAGAATATTATTCATAAATCTCAATTTACCCAATGTAATTGAAATAGGTTCATTACGCAAATAGCGATTTATTATTGGGACAGTTTCTGCTTCAATACCCCACGATTTTGCAATACTTGCTAAAATATTCTCCGATATATAAGCATCCACTGCAGTATTTAGCACTACTGTTGGTAACCTGGGGTACTTTTGTAAAAGATATTTCGTTACATGAAAAGTAAGAAGGTTCTTTCCAAAAATATTCAAACCTTGATTGTCGCAATAATTATTTGTTGACACCACATGAGAGTAAGATTCCGTCGTGGTATCTTTTAACTTTAGCAAATTGGATGAACGACATGTTAAACATCTTGCCAACAATGAAGTACTGAATTCCTTCGGTAAATCTAGCCTATTATGCAATGTAATCAACCCTACAGATTTTGAAGTAATTTCTTCAGGACATTGATGTATAGCAGTTTGTAAATCTTTATAATATTGCTTGTATTTTTCTAACTCTTGAATGTCAAGTTCTTCAACATCTGTAGCTTTATCTTTTGTAGAATAAAATTTTGTATATGATATTGTTCGTGGTTGCTTTAGGATGGTGCTTGATATATTTTGGGCAAACACTATCTTTGGGAAGTTTGTACCTAATCGAATCATACTTGACATACTAAGTATAATAAAGCTTACCGTTACAAAGTAAATGCAGTAAGTATTTCAGGATTCTCTCACTTTTCAACTTATTTTTATTTCATATGTAATCCCTTTACAAATGAAATTTCGAAGATGTTTTTCGATGAAATTCGGAATTACAAAACGAGAGATTTCTTAGTTTCCTCAAAGTAAGCCTTTTAACAGATTGTTAGTAAATATGAAGGGCGCACTGATTGTATCAGAGATCGTCGTTCGAGTGAATTAAACACGTATTAGATTTAATTTTTAATTGAATGAATGACCTTAACTGTTGGAAATAATAATAGACATATACTAGATATTATATTATTATAATCCATAAGGAAATACGAATGCTAGTGACACGAAATGACAGACAATATGACACCAATTGCACCGTGGTTCCTTCCTTACTGAGTAATATTAATGGAAACGTCGCCTCGAATTATCTATGACCAACATCTAGAAAATTATCTAACTAAAAGGTATAAATAGAGGAATAATTAACAGATTGAATCTCTTATTATTCCAGTAATTATAAGGTTATTTACTTTGTAGCTTCTTCTTAACTCACCAGAGGCCTTAATACTATAATTAGACATTACCGATTAGAACCCTTTTATACAACAAACAATTATATTGATGAGTCAGAAATAAACTACAATAATAAGAATCACTCTCGTCATTAACCAATATTAACAGTTACTGAATTGAATTACTAATATTTCACCTTATTACAATAAATGAGTGTTTTTCCTGTGTTCAAAATTACATTCATTTAAGTAATATTGTTTAATCATTTTAATATGGTAACTTGTAGCACTTGTAGCATTTCAATATGGAAATTCACCTCAAGTCAGAGGAGAAACCTGAATTGAATTTGAATTGAATAGAGTATAGTATATTATTAAATAACACACCGACATTTAAGAAATAACAGGGCGTGTGGCGTAGTTGGTAGCGCGCTCCCTTAGCATGGGAGAGGTCTTGGGTTCGATTCCCAACTCGTCCATTTCTTTTTTTGGTGTTTTTAACCCAAGAAAAGGTTGTTGCTTTTCTACATTTAACGGCTATTTTGAGATCAAAAGAGAATAATATAAGGGCCATTGTATCCAAACATATGTAATTCAAGTATATGCTGATACAATCTAATATGTGCTAGAAGTCATAGATAAATGCTACAAAACTATAAAATTAAAATATGATAAGACAAATTAACTTACCGAAGATAATGACCAGCAGATTCAGGTCGTATGTTACAAAACCACTAACATCATATCTACCGACTATTTATGCTTTGTCGACTCCTGCTGGTCAAAAGTCGGCGATAGCAATTATAAGAATTACTGGTACACATACAACTCATATCTATAAGAAACTCACAGGGCTTAGTCAATTACCTAAACCTAGAAAGGCATTGTTGAGAAAGTTATATAATCCACACGAGAAAAATAACTTATTAGATTCCTCAATTGCATTATACTTTAAATCACCTCACAGTTTTACCGGGGAAGATATGCTGGAGTTGCATATTCATGGTGGGAAAGCAATATCCAATAGTGTTATAAAAGCAATTGAATCGATACACGACCGAAACAATGGAATTAATATAAGGTATGCAGAGGCTGGTGAGTTCTCAAAGAGAGCATTCCAAAATAGTAAATTTGATCTTACTGAAATTGAAGGTATACGTGATTTGATTGATGCAGAAACAGAATCCCAGAGAAGAAGTGTTCTATCCAGTTTTAATGGTGAAAATAAACGCCTCTTCCATAAATGGCGTAAAGAATTGATTGAATGTAGTAGCAAACTAACCGCTATTATTGACTTTGGAGATGATAATGATTTAAATCATTCCGATGTTTTGTTTGATCAGGTTGAAAAGTCAATCATTAATTTGCAAACTGATATCGTGCATTTCATTAAAAGGGTAGAGCAGTCGACTATTTTACAAGATGGTATTAAGTTGGTTTTGGTTGGGGCACCTAATGTTGGTAAATCATCTATACTAAATAATATTACGAAAGTTGACACATCTATTGTAAGTGATATTCCTGGTACCACACGAGATACTGTTGATGCAGTGATTGATATTAATGGCTACAAGGTTATATTGTGTGATACTGCCGGTATAAGGCGAGGAAGTACAGATAAGATTGAGCAGATTGGAATAGAAAGAGCCAAGGCGAAATTATTACAAGCCGACATTTGTATACTAGTAGTGGATCCAACTCAACAACAGTTATTTGATACAGAGTTAATTAATCTACTTAAGGGAAGTGACCTTAAAAATAAGCACATATTAATTGTTGTTAATAAAACAGATTTAGTTCATGATGTCAAATCCATTTCAGTGACACTTAATGAGTTTCTCGAAAATAACAAAGGAATTATACCAGTGTCATGTAAATCAGGAGTTGGTATAGATTACTTACTGCATCAGCTCACAAAAGAATTTCGTTCTTTAGCTTCGAATGGTCATTTTGAAGCTATTAATATATCTCAAAGAGTAAAAGATATTCTAAATAACGACATTTTGCATGGTATAAATGAATTCATAGAAGTAAAACGTGAAACAGGAGATGTTTTAATGGCAGCTGAAAATTTACAATATGCTATAGATGGTATCGGAAAAATTACAGGAGAAGCAGTGGGCATTGAAGAAGTTCTTGGATTAGTATTCTCAAAATTTTGTGTTGGAAAGTAGAATATTTTCTCTCCGATTATTTTATCTCATTTCTAAGTATATTTACTTACACATATACATATATAAGGTTCTTACATATTGCGCCTACTTAAAATCCTAGTGATTTTAATATATTCAATTTAACCTGCCTTTCAAACTCTGGTCGGTTGTCTCTCCAAAGAATACATGCATCGATATTGGCACCACTTTCTATATTAGGCTCACTTAACATACTCATTACACTTAGCAAGATTTTCTCAACACTTTGAACTGGTGACCACCTTTCTTCTGCTAATTCATACATGTTTGGGTCATCACCAGGTGAGTGAAGAATAGAAATGCATACTTCTCCATTTGGATAAATGTTTGGATGTAGGATGCTTGGAGTAAAAGTCAGCTTTGGTGGTGACAATGGATAATCTGATGGAAATTGTAGTTTAGCACTGAAGACACCATCTTCATATGGTGTATCTGGTGGCCCCTGTATCAAGCAGTCCCAAATAAATAGATTGCCTTCATCCTTTGGGCCAGCGACAAGACCAGGTGGTGATTCTTTTTGTAATTGTTGCAATTCCTTTAGCAAACGCTTTTGAGCTGTTTTAGACATTTGTTTCTGTATGTTTCTTACTTTCCTTACTATTTCCCTTTGTTGAAAGTGTTAAACTATGAACTTTTCGTTTATGTGATTCGCACGACGGTATTACAGTTGTTAAGAAAGTAGTAAAAAACTTACAACTGGAGAGAGAAGGAGACATGCTTTCTTACCTTTACTGGTAAAACAGTATATCAGTGTACCATAAGATGCTACACACTTAAACCATAGTTTGTAGAAGTAGTCAAATTTGAGACGGTAATTTTAGTTAAATTAGTATACAATGATATACTTATGTATTATACAGGTCTTATAAATAAGGCTTTTGTTATGCATTAGTTGACTGATATTTCGTTTATAAGTTGGATCAAGTTATTTGCTGATTTCCCACATTCACCCCCATCTTTGATGATCAATTCTGCTTGCTTTTGGATGATAGGTTTGATATCACTAAGGAATAT
>PPOM03000338.1:92637-111144 GCA_003708925.3 Kazachstania martiniae
TCTATAGCAAACGATACGGAATTTCTAGTATTTGGATCATTATTTACAGTTTCATCCTCAAAGCTATCTGGTGATTGAACTTTTACTATTGGAACAGCTTTCTTTTCTGGAGTAGGAAGTAGTTCCAAAGGAATAACCGAATCTTCTTTTTTTATATTTGTAGCCAATGACTCCAAAAATAGTTTCCCGGAGGACGGTTCCTTAACAGATTCTCCCTGTTTATTGTCTACATTGAGAAGTCTTATATGCCTTTGAGTTTGCTCGAATAATGACACACCGTTATCCGCAATATACTTAAAAGATGTGCCAGGCTCACTAACTGCTTTTGTCGTTGCTTGTTGGCCTAGATTTTCCCTTTTTAAATCTCTTTCTAGTGCATCGCTGAATATTTTATCATGAGACACACTAAACCAAAAAAATACCTTCTGCTTTTTCTGGGTCTTCAAACAAGAGTTTCTAAAAAGAAAACTTAGAAATTCTGATTTTGGTTGCTCAAGAGTAGCATCCATACCACATTTCAGATTTCTCAAATCTGAAAAGATACCTTCTTCAAATTTTTTCTTTTGGATAATTTTTCTTCCAAAATGTTGCATTCTATACATGCAACATTTAACAATATCAGTGCCTGTAATATAATAAACATTATTCCAGAAAACACAAGATACAAAACCTTGATCATTATTAAGATAATATCTTCGAATAATCTGATTTTCTTGCCAGTTCATTGGAGCTGTACTGATGAAGTACTCAAGATCCTCCATAAGCTTTATTGAATCTTGCACTTGTTCTGGTGTAGCTCTATCATCATCCTCATTATCATGGTCTGTGGTTTTCAATATCGTTTCAGTTCTCGAGATAAATGATTTCATAGTCATCCTGTTAATAATTTTATTACCATACAAACAAAACTCTTCAAATCAAACTTATTTGATACCTTTATGCAATTAGCAAAAAAATTCACACTGTTGGTGACAATTAACTTCAATCTTGTTGTATTTCTAATGAACTTTTTAAAACGTCTTTAAACAAGTATGAAGAATATGTACAGTTATATAAAAGAAGTGGTACTTTTTAAAACATCTATCTACCAAAATTATGTTACACAACCGACTAATCTAAATATTGTTTCACTTTGAAACGCCAACTTCAAAAGCGATTTTATTTTTAACATGCATTATTAAATCCTCGAGGAAAACAAATTTTTTTGCGAAGTATTATCCGAAGACAAAATGCAGCAGATCAGGATATTCACATCTTGAGGGCTACGTAATGTTCAATGGATCTAGCATGTTACACCAACAACTTAAAGAAGAATGATGTTTCTCAATTAGAGTGCTTGAAATTTAAGGCACGTAGCAGTGAATTTAATGGGAAAACAGGTGCTAGTGAAATCCCAAAAAGAAGATTAGCAGCGCTTCCTTTCGTCATTTCCGAGACATACTGCATAACATCTGAATCCTTTAAGAACTTAAACTTTTCAGGATTCTTTTTGAACTCTTTAAGTAAGCGCTTATAAATAACATCTCTTTGCTTTTGAGTAGCTGGTTCTTTCCTCCATCTTGCATACTTGGAAAAGTTTCGAGGTGATTGTTTGATGGCGCTCTCTGCATTCAGAGGTTTCTTCATTTCTTCAATAACCTCATCGACTTTTCCGCAAATCTTAGCAAGATCTTCGTCCTTTATTATCTGCTTTGGAATAAATCGAATGTCTGTACTTTCTCTAATATATTTTGGTATTTCTCTGATTAACTTAAGAATATATTGTGTATGCTTTCTGTCTTTTCCTGGGGCTTCCCTATATAGTCTTAAATGATTACCATTTTGAAGTGACAGGCCCCAAGCATTATTAGTAAATCGTACCCATGGATATTGTGAATCTGCTATAAGTTTGGATTCCCTTACATGGTCAGGTAGGTCGCCTAAGTCACCTTTAATCTTTGATCTTTCATAAAAATTTTTGAATGAGTCGTAAGAAGTTAAAGTTAAATCTAAGGCATCTGTATTCTTTATCAGCTCCTTAAATTGTAGTACTGCTTGATTATAAGACTCCGTAGCTTCTTTTTTTTCTACTTCTTTTGCTACTTTTTGAGCTTCAAGTTGTACTTTAATGTCGTGTAAATCAGAAAGTAAAGCATCATTAAGCTCTCCATCGTAACTTTCAATACCTGTTAATGTTGGGACTGATACAACTCCCACATTTTGGGCCCCTATAAAATCTATAATATGACAATGCTCTTTGTCGCGGTGCAACCTTAATCCTCTACCTATCATCTGAACAAGCATTGCTCTCGACTTTGTAGGTCGACATAATAAAATACAATCAATACTTGGAATATCAGTCCCCTCAGTGAAAATTCCGCAATTCATTAATACTTCTATTTTGCCTTCTTTAAATTCCTGAATTATAAAATCTCTTTCGCTTTCCTTCGTCTGAGCTGTGACATACCTTGTATTGATGTTATTCTTTAAAAATGCCTCATGTAATGATTTTACATGTTTTACATCAACCCCAAATAACAATGTTGATCGTAGATTATTTTCTTGGCGTTTTGCCATGTACGATTTCAGTATAATGTTTGTAACTTCCTTTGTATTCATAACTTGAGATAAACTGTCCAATTTAAAGTCCATACTGGTACTGTCAACCTTGGAAAAATCAACATCCACTTTTACGGTTGTAAATTTACCTTCACATAACCATTTATCATTAATCATATCTATGATGCCTCGGTGATATATAATTTCATCAAGAACAGCAGATAGGGCTTTATTATCTGCTCGTTCAAAAGTAGCACTAAAACCAATTACCGGCTTTCTACTTGTTTTAGTAGCTGCATTGAAATGATTTAGAATATTCACATATGTATTAGCAACAGCGTGATGCGCTTCATCGATGATAATTAAATCAATGTCATCTTGTGCATATTTGTCTAAACGTCTTGATAATGATTGTACAGAAGCAACAATCACGTCTGAATCTTTCACATTAGAAATTTGTTTTCCCATTTCGATTTCTACATGCAAATCTGGAAATAACCTTTTAATAGTTCGGCTTGCTTGAAGTGCAAGCTCTCTTCTATGCACTAACACTAATGTACGATGTTTCTGTTTATAATTTAATAGTCTCAATTCATTAATTAAATTTGAGAATATAACGGTCTTTCCACCACCGGTTGCTAAAGAAACACCAATTCTATTTTTACCACTTTTAATTGCATTAATGCAACAATTTATAGCATCCTGTTGGTAATCACGCAAAATTAGACCAGAATACAAACGAATAGTTGACCTATAGTAGGTGTATTGCTTGTTTAGTACCCTTAACATTGATTGTTCGCCATCTGTTTCAATAAGAATTTTAACTGGGCTTTCATAGAAACTTTAAAACTCATCTGTATAGAAGACTAAATTAGTTGAAAGCGGGAACAAATATTTCTTGTATTAGGTTCAACAGGATCATTCATCGAAAGTAAAGAAAAACAGGAGAACTGTATGTATCGTTATGTATGCTTCTGTTACTAATAAATATACTGTACATAATATGTTTTGTGTTTTTAATTGTTTAAAATTGGATTACATTCAATACATTTCATATCTTTTGTGAAAAATGTCGTCAGTATCAATATAAGTGATATAACTACAAGTATTATGCTATACCTAGTCTTACCATTTTGTTCAATAGTATTTATATTTTCATTTAACACAGGACTTCTACTGATTTTTAAGCCTGATTCAGATTTTGGTGAAGAGGGTATGGAAGTTGAAAGTTCTTTCTCTGATACCATCTTCAAAAGATTTTCAATTGCTGTGATAGTCTCCATATTGGAACCATCGTCAATAGTGTTACCATCTGGTATAACATTTTGAACATTGGCAAAGAAATCAGTAATTAACACATCTTTTGGATCTCTTTCATACAAGTCTTTTCTTATTCCAATGTGTGAATGAACTTTTTCAAAAGTATATGATTCAAATAGATCTTCTAGAGTGACATTAGAATTCTTTTCAATTTTTTCCATAAATTCTAAGGTATAATATGTGAATCTATCAATGACAGCAACACCAATTTCAACATCCGAATGATGTGAGTAAGAACTCTCTCCTAGTTCACTAGAACCAATGGCCAGAATATTAGGGGAATAAAATTTTGAGTACATTGTATTTGCTTGACATGTATCAATCATAAAGAAAATTTCGTTATATCTCTTCTTTTCGTGCATTTGCTCAAAGGCATCGGCTATATCTTCAGAAGCAATTTCTTCTGCATCTTGAAATTTCAAGAAATCATCACCACCATGACCGGTCATATATATGAATATATTTGAATTCTCATCAGTTAATAATCTCTTGGATTTTGGTTGATCTTCAGACCATCTATCAGTTAATAATCTTATAAAATTTTCGACAGTGACCTCGTAACCTCTGTAGTCAACTTCTACTGATTCACCATACAAATCAATGGCATGGTCCTTGTTATTAAAAACACTACCAGGAAACAGATTTCTAGAGTTACAAGCCACATCGTCACTTAACATCAATATAATTTGAGAATCTGGAATGCCTAATCTTTTAACAGTTCTGTACATACTAAGTACGTTGGCCATATGTCTATAGTTAAACCAGAAACGAGAAGTAGAAACCAATACTGCCCAGTTGTTTGAATGTGAAGCTGTAACTTGAGCTACCCACATAGAACATAGCACTAAAGATAGAATAGAAAACACCTTCATTTCAGCTTGTGGTCAAATTGAATAAAACTGGAATATCAAAACTTAAATTATACTAAAATTATTGGTATTTTAAATAAGTACCAAATCGTCAAATAACTAGATGTTCTTTGTATTAACCAATGTAACTTATATTACTATTATGATTTTTTATTATTGAATAAGGCTTTTTAAGACACGTCTTATACATGTTCACTGAAAGTATATATTCATTTCTTACTAATCATCTTTTCGCGCAAGAATAAAATCTGGTTGAAAAACCAATCTATTAATTGATAATGTTTGTCAAATAATTATGTAAGTTTTAGCATATATAAATCGACCCCTTTCTTTACGCAGATTTATACATATGTATAATGATATTCTTATAAATCTGTTTTTTCAAGTAGAATTGAACTATTCTTTAAACCTGCTTCGTCAATAGATAGGTCTAATTTATCAATAAGATTTTCTCTTGTATGATCACTTAATGCAAACTTACAATCTGAATAGCCATCTATCTCACTCTTGACAACTTCAAAAATGGTACGTACAGTGTCTCCTTTTAGGTCAAATCTTCTTACGAATCTACTTCCATCACCAGTACGTATTTGTATTCTTGTCGTAACACCAGCATTATTTGCAGGTTCATCATGTTTAATATTTTGAATCGTGTCAAATAGGTCCCCATTATCCCTATTTTTGGTCTCTGTTTCTTCATCAGTTTGATGACTTTCATCTAGTTTTATAGGATCATTTTCTGACTGCCCTAATGATTCTTTAATTGCCAATTCCATTTGTTGATCTTCTGTTAAAGTTGTAGGATCAACTTCAGGAGTCTTCTCCTTAACAATTGGATTTGATACTGTTGGATCTAAAGAAAATTCTGACAAGAATTTCTCTAATTCATTGATAAATTCTTGTGGTTTTGGGGTTACCTTATTCCATTGCATTAATCGTTCACCTGTCATCGGATCTAAAATCGCAATATGTGGTAAATTATCTTTTGTATTTAACCCATAAAAGTTGATATAAGGTTCAGCACTACGTGATTCATACTGGTATTGTAAAAAGACAAAATTCTTCTTAACAAATTTCCGAACATCCTTTGAAGACCATAAATCTCTATTTAATGATTGGCATTGAAAGATTCCGTTATCTTGAATATTCAATAGGATCCATTTCTTCTTCTTTCGAGCTTTTAGCTTTGCACCATCTAGGTTAAGCTTAGACATAATGCTGAAAGGTGGTCTGAACAACCTTGCTAATCTTTCTTCTTTAGTGAAATGTTTTGGCCTTTTCACCAATTTTGTATATTCTCTTAAATCACCATCTTCATCAATCTCAACCATGGGCTCCTCAACATATTCAAAATCTGATTCTTCTTCAGAGAAATCTGATTCAGAATCACTGTCATCATTACTATTGTAATCACCGTTACTATCTTCTATTCTTTGATTAAAGATACCGGTGGGTCTTGAGTTATCAAACATGTCTGACACATGTCTTAATGGTTCAAAACTACCACCAATTCCACCATAGGTACCTGGAAATACATGTGTTTCAGTTAAGGTTTCATGACGAGCTGCATCGGGTGGCCTTACAACATCTTCTTCCCTAGGCGCCTGATATGCTTCATTCTGTAATCTAGCTGCCAAATCAGCATCTGACTCAGTAGTAACTTCATCGTTATCTGCTGTAGTATTTCTATTAGATCCAGAATTACCACCGTTCTCGAAGAATAATGAAATGGCAGTATCCAAGTTACCACCGGCCATTTCAATATATTGTTTAGCTAAATCTGCATCTCCAGCACTTGTAATCGCCATAAAATTGGCTATATCTTCACTTGACATCTTAAAAGGTTACTCCTGACTTCTTGCCTTAATATTATTCAATTTACCAATCTATAACATAAGTTATCTTGAAGTGATTATACTGATACATAATGATGCCCTTCTTTGCTCTTCATAGTTACCCGAATATTAACAAGCATAATAAAGTTGCTAAATAAATGACATTTTTAACTCAACCTAAAGATAATAAAGGTGGAGATCACTAAATATTTACTAGCTTATAATTTGCAATAGAAGTAAATTAACTATTTAGACAAAGGATCACAATTTTTTATAATATCTCTAGTTTAGCTAATACAAAGTTGAATATTTACTGATATATAACAGAATAAAGTAGGATGAGCATCCCAGGTGATAGAAAATCACTGATAAGAAGATACCGTGGTAGGTTAATTGGAACTGCAGTTGGTGTAGCTGCACTTTTTACTACAGGTTCATTATTATTATTTTTAGTGAAGAGATGGATATATAAACAACAGTTAAAGATCACTACGCAACACTTTATTAAGGAACAAATAAAGAGACGTTTCGAACAAACGCAAACTGATTCATTAAGCACGGTATATGCATTATTACCCGTATTTGGTCTTGTCTTAGACAAGAATGATTTGAATATAGATGAATTATTTGCCGAATTGAAGGATAGGAAGGTGCACAAGCCAGTAACCAAAGAATATCAAGATGTGGAGGGAAAAGTAGTTGAAAAGCCAAAAACCAAAGCAGAATTGTGGAATGAATTGAAGCTGAAAAGCATAACTAAACTAATAACCATAGCTTATTCGATCTCATCTCTGTTTCTTTTGACCAGGTTGCAATTGAATATATTAACTAGAAGGGAATATCTCGAGAGTGCAATCAAACTTGCTGTAGAAAAAGAGTCAGTAGAACAATCTCAAGGCGGTGTATTTAACTGGGTCAGTAACGTATGCCAGAATTATTTTCCATGGAGTACAGACACCACAAATAAATCAGATAGAAATATATCAGATATGAGTAAAAGTTTAGCCAATTCCAGAAATACATACTGTAATGAACATGCATTTTTATCCTTATCATGGTGGCTGCTAAACAATGGGTGGTTAGATTTTCATAATTGCGTATCTGATTATGTGAATGAGGAGTTTGGTACTTTAAATCCTAGGGACGATATTAGTATGGATGAATTTAGGATCAAACTATCTAAAATTTTCCAGAGTGTTAACGAGAAACTAAACTCTCCTACAGGAACCTTAAGTCTTCAGAACATTTTATTGCCAGATTCCACATTAGAATCTTTTGTAATACAACAAACCATGGACGCTGAAACCATTGGTATCTTAGGTGAAGACAGCACATTAATGAAAGGGCTTATTGGTGAGGCGGCAAACTGTATTAGAAGTTCAGCATCTTCAGTTGTTCTAGAAACTTTAATAAATGAGTCCTTTCAGTACACAATGAATGAATTAGATAAGAAAATATCAATTAAGAACAAGAACAAAAACAATGAAGCGAATGACTCTGTCCAGTTAGCAGTAATTGCTGTTAGTGCTAAAGATTGTTGTAGCGAAATGCTCACCATGGCAAGCAACAAAACAGCAAACAAGTTCTTAGAGACTTTGGACTCTATTCCAGCACTTGATGATTTAAGTGCCAGTGTTTACAGTAACTTTAACTTCTAATTAAACAATATATAAAGTGCCGATATACTAAGGCATGGTAACATTTAACTCTACTTTTGAGTAGAGTACCGGGTAACACCATTGCTTTACTGAAAAACAATATGAAAGGGAAATTTCAAGGCTTCAATGAGTGTATTAATTATGAAATATTCAGAATAAAGTAGTAAACTGGGTTGTGAGTTACTTAGAATATTAAATTTACAGACCTGTTTATTTAAGAGATATATATTTAACTTTCTTTTTGGATTAAGTAAAAATATTAGGATAGTAGACCTAAAGAATAGTAAAATTACGTTTAATATAGAAATGTCATCAGATACAAAAAACCAGCATGTTATTTTGGTAAGTGGAGAAGGGGAGAAGTTCAAAGTGGAACGTAAAATTGCAGAAAGATCATTACTTTTGAAGAACTATCTAAATGATATGCATGACAATAATTTAAATGAAGACGATGATTCTGATGATAATTCTGATGATGAAGACGAAATTGTCATGCCAGTTCCAAATGTTAGATCTTCTGTCTTACAAAAAGTTGTTGAGTGGGCCGAGCATCATAAGGATTCTGTTTTTCCAGATGAAGAGGATGATGATTCTAGAAAATCTGCTCCTGTTGATGCCTGGGATCGTGAATTCTTAAAAGTGGATCAAGAAATGCTTTATGAGATTATTTTAGCTGCCAATTATTTAAATATTAAGCCTCTATTAGACGCTGGTTGTAAGGTTGTAGCAGAAATGATTAGAGGTAGATCACCAGAAGAAATTAGAAGAACTTTCAATATTGTCAACGATTTTACACCTGAAGAGGAGGCTGCCATCAGACGTGAGAATGAATGGGCTGAAGACCGTTAATCACATGTACAGTATACTCGGTTAAGCAAATCCTACATCATAAACTAACATATACATATACATATATATGACTATGACTATACATATAGCTTCATCCAGTTTAATGCTGGAATGATTGTTTATAACAAATCAATATAAGGCAAGCAAGACCTCTGGCAAGCAGAAACCATTTAAAAATGTTATATTGGTAATAACCCCACATTCAATTGTATTCAAATGTATATGTAAACACCAGATGCGTAAGGAATATGCCACGCACCTTTGTTTATTTCCGGTTTAGTTCTGATGCCATTTTGTTGTTGTTTTTCACAGACATGCAAATTTCTTTTGCGTAACTAAAAACATAAAAAAAATAGTAAAACTAAACTTTCTAAATTGATAACTTTCATAAACTCTAGGCCAGTTCATTTATAATACCAGCCTACATATTGAGTATTATATCCATTTGGTTGGGGCTTTATCTTTTATTTTGGCTATACGTTTAAAGTGTGGCAATTGGTTTTCTAGTGGAACAATAAGATCTGTCATAGTTGTAAAGGAGCCGTATTTCATCTAAAATGGTTGGTAATAATCGAACTACTAGTGAAAGTTCTTTTTTTGAGAAACTTAAGAGAAAAGGAGGAAGTTTAAGGAACAAGAATAAGAGTAAGAAAAAGGGAAGTAAAACATCAACATTGAAAAGATCATCATTGTCGATGAGTAAGTCAGGAAAAGGAAAAACAGAAATTGCAAAAAGACGAATTATTACAGATCCTCCAAATAGCAGTATGAATATTAGTAATAGCAGTAATATACAGTCTGTTGCCGATCCTATTATACCTAATCTTAAGCAGAATCCACCATTGGAGTTGCCAGATATTGTATCCATAAGAAGCAACCGAAGTCGTAAAAGCACGTTAACTAGCAAAAGTAGTAAGCATGATTTAGATTTCACTTTTCTACCCAGAAGATCAATTCAGAACTCCACCAATGGTATGGATAAGATAAACACAGGGCATAGTTATTTTAACATACCAGTCACAATAGATGACCATAATAACAGAAGTAAGGTCAATTTGCATAAAAAAGATTTCACAAGACATACATCAAATCCTCAAGGTAAGGACCATCAAACTCAACCCATATCGCATAATAATCAAATGATCAATAATAACTCATCAACAAGCTTATTTGGTACAATTTTATCAATGGCTCATAATGCAGTATCGCATGTTCCAAAGATTACAATTAATGAATCCACAGGGTTAGAGAGAAGAGTGGGAAGTCATAATCAAGATAATAGTGAGAATAAGAATGGTCCACTTGCTAATGAAAATGCGCCAGGCCCAAATGATACGGTGATACATTCACCAGATGGCCCAGCTAGAAGCACATCATTTTTGAGGCATTTGGACTATTTGCTAGCTCCTGGTAATGCTAATGCTGAAAGTGAATTAGCTGAAAATAAAAATTCGGAAAATGGAACACCTTCAGCTAGTGAGCATAATGTAGAAAGCAACAATTCATTCGCACCAATGGCAACGGAATCAAATATTGACCCTGTTAAAACTAATCAATCAGTTAATGAACCATCAGGAATGCAATCTAATCACGACTATAACAAAAGCCAGCTCAGTAAAGTTAAATTTGAGCCTCTATCTAATGAGCCTCCTTTAATCTCAACTTTGGGCAGGGGTAACTTAACCTTAGATGCATTTGCGGCAAGATCAGATACAGATGATATTTCCGATAATGATGAATACACAAATGAAATTGCCACTAATATGAACACTAACAACAGCAGTAATCGTGTTTCCTTAAGTAACATATCGAGAGACCGGTTAGGTCAAACTGCAAACAAAGCTTCAGCGCTTAGAAACAGTAGTTACATTGATCTAACAAAACATAATCCACTATTGCCAGGTCTGCATGGACATAGAGGGAGAAGCAAAACTCTGCCAACTAATGACGTGTCAAGCTCTAATGAGCCTCAGGATGAAAATAAAAGAAACACTAGATACTCCTCGCTTTCAAATGAGGAAATGCTGAATGTCGATGTTCCTGAAAGAAAGGCAAGAAGTGCATCAAGGAATTTCCTAAGCAGAAGATCATTCTCCCCCACCAACATAGGTATGAAAGTTATTCCTACTATAAATCTAAGAAACTCAATGCATAAAACTAGAAATAGTAACGAAGTCAGTAACAATTCTATGGATAATCAACGACCAAGAACAAGTACCACCTTTTCGGGAAGTGTAAATCCCGTTGTTGATATTGATAACCGTCAACCATTTGAATTAAAAGGTATTGAATATGCTGGAGAGAAGAAAAATGCAGAATTCCATAATTTATTCAAGGATGCTGGCTTAAGTCCTCAAGAAAGACTGATTATTGACCATAGCTGTGCGCTATCCAGAGATATCCTTTTGCAAGGTCGAATTTACATCTCTGATCAACATATATGCTTCTATTCCAATATTCTTGGTTGGGTTAGCACAGTTTTCATACCCTTTAAGGAGATCGTTCAGATTGAAAAGAAAACCACAGCAGGGATTTTTCCGAATGGAATTGTCATAGACACATTACATACCAAATATATCTTTGCGTCATTTATATCGAGAGATGCAACATTTGATTTAATCACTGATGTTTGGAACCAAATTATTTTGGGAAAGAGATATATGAAGAACAGCGACGATGTTGCTAGCGGTTTTGAAAGTGGATATAGTACCGAAGATAATTTTAGTGAACCAAGTGATATTTACGATGAGGAAGATACAGAACTTGATGACACTGATTTGACTATGAGTGATGGTTTAGATGATGATATCTTTGGTGATTTCTCTAATGGAAAGAATGGAAAATCACCTATGTTGGCTACAAGCGGTCCCGTTAAGCATGCTCCAACAAACTCGAATTACAAGCCTACTGATAATGAGCGATTAGTAAGTGAAACAGTCATTGAAGCTCCGCTAGGAAGTGTTGCAGAATTTTTATACGGTGATGATGTTTCAAACCTTGAAGGAGTTTTGAAAGCTTTAAAAAATTATGATATTTCTCCTATTCCGAAATTAATCAATACTAAAACAAGAGAATTTACATATACTAAACCACTAAACGCAGGTTTTGGTCCAAGCAAAACAAAATGTTTCATAAAAGAGAACCTAGACTATTATGATTTGGATAGCTACGTTCAAGTTACTCAGGAATCAAGAACGCCAGATGTTCCATCTGGTAATTCTTTTGTTATCAAGACCGTGACTTTATTAACCTGGGATGAGAATAACAGTACAAAGGTAACAGTGTATTTCTCAGTCATGTGGACTGGAAAAAGTTGGCTGAAGGGTGCAATAGAAAAGGGTGCATATGATGGTGTCGTTGAAACTACAAAGACCCAAAATACTGAGGTTAGTAGAGTATTGAAAGAAAACAATTTGAATCGGAAACCGAAGAATAAAAAATCAGAGGAAGATGCTTCTGTTCTAGCACTTCCAACTATTGGACCTCAAACTCACTCACCAACAGAACCCGATTTTGAAAAGGCTAAGGAAGATACTATTATAGACTCAACAACTAATCTTGCAGCGCCAATAGGTACCGTTTTTCAATTATTATTTGGTGACGACCATCAATACTTAAAGAATATTTTGGAGAAACAAGATTGTTTCGATATCTCAGATATCCCAGCATTTGTTAACAATGAAAGAGAATACACATATATTAAGAGACTGGGTAATGCAATTGGGCCTAAACAGACCAAATGTGTTATTAGTGAAAAAATTGAAAACATGGACACTGACAAATATATTATGGTGAAACAGATTGTAAAGTCACCAGAAGTTCCTTATGGTAATAGTTTTAGTGTTCATGTTAGAAACTACCTATCGTGGGGTCCCGATAATACCACCAATCTGCTCGTAGTTTCCAATATTGTTTGGACAGGTAAATCTTTACTTAAGGGTACAATCGAAAGAAGTTCGTTGGACGCCCAGAAGTCAGGAAATAAGATTGTTGTAGAAGAATTAACAAATGTCATTACAAATGCTGTTCAAAGAAAAAAATCAAGAAAAAGAGCTAAAACGGTGAAACAAAATAAGACAACGAAGACGCAAGATACTAAAACATCAGTAGCTGTTTCTTCAAGCCCTCAACAGAGTGGATTATTAGCATCAATATTGGATTTGAACACAGGCTTACCTTCCATTAATGTAAAGTCTGTGCTAATGTTTTTTGCAGCCATATTTTTTTTCTATTTGTTAAGAGGTATTTTTACATCTAAAACTACTTCTAATATTGAATTGGTCAGCCCAGGTCGTATATTGATTGATGGCAATGAATACAGCTATATACCTAACTTTAAGACGCTATATCAAGTCTACGAAGATTCAGTTAGTGATACAGCTAGGCATGGAAATCATGAAACGGCCAATGTAGTAAAGGATTCAGAAGAGAGCATTTGGAAATGGTTGAACGACAGAGGAGTAGAATCCTCAGAAATACTTGAAAAAATCCCCTCTGATAAAAAGGAAAGGTTACCAAAAACAAAAGAACGGAAGGAAATGAAGAAGCTGATGGATTCAATCGAAGTGACAGAATTGCAACTAAAAGAAATGAAGGCCAAACTTCAGTTAATGAGCTCATGATTTTTTATCTCATATCTCACAAGCAGTATATCTTATTTTTTTACCTGTATAACATCAATTTTGATGAATGATTATATATTATTTTAAAGACACAATGCATATTTATAAATGATCTATCCAATAATGCGAAATATAGTGCTAGTCATTCATTTCAATATCGTCATCTTGCTGCAGCAAACTGTCAGTATTGGAAATATCCTGTTTGGTATTTTCGTTTATAAAGTCATCATCAATTTCCATTTGCATTCTATTTCTTTTTTTAATCTCTTTTTTTGTTGTTTCCTTTCCTAATACCATTTCGCTATTTTCTGACATTTCATTAGTGGATTCGTTGTCACGTATATCATCATTAATATCACTCAAGTTTTCAGAAAAATGTGAGTCTTCAAGAATAACTGAGTAATCTTGGTTACTAGAATCTGATTCCTCTTGGTCTTTAGTAGACCGCTTTTCATCCATTTCATCCATAATTTTTGTTACTGCATCTTTAAATCTTCTTAATGAGTTTAAACTGACTGAATCTAATGTTGTATTTTCTATTATATCGTCGATATAGTCCATTACTAGTTTAAATTTGTCGTAATCTTGGTCAGGGGAGATGTAGAAATTATTGATATTTGTTAGAATCATTTTTCTAATATCCTTTTTTTCCAGTTGTGTAAATACCTTCAGTATATCTATTAGGAAATCTATCTGATTTGTGTCTAACAGACTTTCATTATGTGATTGATGAACAAGCTTTCTGGGATCAGTCCAATGAATTAGTTGTTGTGTTATTATGTTCGGCTTAAGCATGGCATTCTTTTGAATGTTTGGATCACTAGATGATTGTAAATCATCCCACAATATGCATAATCTCATTAAAACATCAGCAGCAATCCTTGACATCCTCTGTTGATGTAAAGGATGGGAAAAACAATAAACAGGGATACAAAAGGCAAAAGCTTGGATTAAGGGTTCATTTGCTGAATTTGCAGGGGAAAAATACGAAAGAACCAAGGTTTCAAATAAATCATCGTCTGTGAAAACATCAGCCAAAAATAACTTACATAAACCTTCTGCTGCTGTTACTTGGCATTCTGGAATATTATCATTTTTTAGTACTTTATAAAATATTTTGTGAAGGGAAATGGAATCAACTTTATCTGTACCATCAACAACAGCATTACCATGTACTGAAAATATGTCGACAATAACCTGTAATGCAATACGTTTGAGTGACGCATTACCCTTAGAAACACACATACCAAGAATATACATACTCTCAGTAGCTAACTTTACATCGAGTAAACAACAAAGACCTAAATTCTTTATACCTAGTTCTCTTATTTTTGGTTCTGTGTTCCTCACGGCAGGGGTAATTAGTGTATCAATCAGTGAAGATATTAGAATGTTCTGTTCCAATGAGGTATTTACTAACTCTAGCATATGTGATGATCTAGTTAAACATATAGCAATTGTCTCAGCACTAGCTTCTCTTTCTGAGTGTATACTACTTAACTGATCTTCAATCGATTTGTTAGAGCCATCTACTAAATTTTCAACCACAGAATGAAATGAATCCAAGTCTTCATCTTCTTCATCTTCATTCTCTCCATTCTCTTCTTTACCATTTTTCTCGGCTTCCTCCTGTTCTTCGATATCGTCATCTCTCAAATCATTAATAATTTCAATAGCCATTGTAACAAAATCACGTTCATTAATTGATAAGCTTTTTAGTACCTGAAGGCCTACTTTAATCAGAGAATCTGATAAATTTTTCAGTCCTAGCATATTTCTAATAACATTAAGCATTTCTCTTCTACCAATCTCATCACTGAAATCATATTTTTCAGCCACAAGTAGAAGTTGTTCTATTATAAACTCTAGATTTCTTCTATCCAATTTAGATAATGTAGCCTGAGAATCGTTTTTAAATCTTTCATCGATATAAAAAGAAAGGATGTTGGAAAGCTTCGCTGCTTCAGGGAATGTTTCATCAATTACCTCAATAATATTATTCTCCAGGCAATGGAGATAGAAACAACGAAAAAGAAACGCAATTTCTACTGTGAAATCTTTCCATAAATTTTCTGGGAATTTTATTTTACTGATTATATCATTTCTTGCATTTAATAAGGTACCTATAACTTTCACACAGCTTTTCGATTTGGCAACATCTAAATTTTCCAGTAATTGAATCAAATCTCCTTCCAAAAGGTTTACCCATTGGTGAGTGATTAGCTTTTCACATGCTTTTCTTACATTCTCTTCCCTATCCTCAAGGCCCCATAAAATAAGCTGGTCAAGCATTCTAGGATCAAGATCAGTAAAACATTTTTTACCCATTGTCTTCAATACTCTTGAATAAATCAGTCTTCTATTAATCGGGTTTACATCACGTGCACGTTCCATAATATATGACCTGGTGTCAGCAATATTTATGATATTTAACATGGCCGCACGTCTCACTTCAGCTGAGGGATCATTCTGTATAATACTTTTCAATTTCACCGTAGCCTCATTATCTTGTGATTCATCGGTATCATGGTCATTAATTTCTGATGGATCATCCTGAAATTTTGTTAAACAGAAAACAGCTTGCGTTCTGACAGTTGATTCCTTATCAAAGCAACGTTTATTAAGAGACCACATCAATAAATTATATAGATCTTCTTCAATTTCACCTAAATTATCCATAACAACTGCTAATAATTGCATGACTCTAAAACGAACATTTTTGTCTTTGCTTTCTACACCACGTAGTATATGTCTAATAAAGGCATCGATAAATCTAGTTGTAACCTTTTCTTTCTCTGATAAATCAGTTTCAGTATTATCTCCTTGACAATGTTCCCTCTCAGTTCTTAGTAACTCATTCTCACGATCTAAAGAGGCGATAAATGCAGCTATTAATTTGACAATCCTATCACCTACTACTTCGTTTTTCTTTAGAGGTAAAACTCTCGTCACTGATTTATTGAACCAATATGTAAACGCATCTTCATATCCTTGTAAAACTGCCTTAGACTGAATCTTCTTCAAAACAGCTACATGCTTTCTATGACCTGCGTAAGACGACTGGGCCTGTTGAAATACATCAGCGATAGAGTTAAATATCCTGTTATTTACATCATCTGTGTAACTGCTATTTGTTAACACCATTGTAAAGGTGGATACTTAATTAGTAATAAAAAGCTTTATTAATAATAGAATAAAAAAGGCCAGTATTTAATGTAAACTGAATTGACATAATGGTAATATATAAAGATATATTCTCTAAGTAAAATTGATCAGGTTATTGTAGAAAGTTCAATAAAAACGTAAACAAAAAAAAGAGAATATCCCACCATTCGAACCCTCGCCAAAGCGAAATCAATTAAGTGAGATTTCGAAGAAAAATTGCTAAATGAAAAATTTTGAAAAATTTTAGAAATTTGTTTATGGAATAACGAAGGTCATCTCATCTCATCTCATATTTTGTTTTCGTAAGTTAACATTAGTGTTACTTTGTTTTAGATAATCATTATTATTTGAGTTATATTATAGAAGTACTGCTTTGTTCTATTTTCTTTCATATAAAGTAACAAAACAGCTGAATTCATTTTAATATATAAAAGAGGATACCGTTGAGAATAATGACAGATACTGAACAGCAAACTATTATACATAGGTCAAGGTTTATTGATTTTATTCCCGGTAATATAACGGCTTTGTCTTTTTCCCACAAATCTACGACAACTAAATTAACCCCATCTGATTTACGTTTAGCTGTAGGTCGATCTAATGGTAATATTGAAATTTGGAACCCGAGAAATAACTGGTTTCAAGAGCTCGTTATAGAGGGTGGTAAAGACCGTTCCATTGAAGGTTTATGTTGGAGTAATATTCCAGGTGAGCCATTAAGATTGTTTTCAATTGGTGGTTCTACAACAGTAACAGAATGGGATTTACAAACTGGTTTGCCACTAAAGAATTATGATTGTAATGCAGGTGTTATTTGGTCGCTAGCGATTAACGATTCGCAAGATAAACTATCGGTAGGTTGCGATAACGGTACGGTTGTTATTGTTGATATATCAGGTGGCAGTGGGGTTCTAGAGCATGATACTATTTTGGTCAGACAGGAAGCTAGAATACTTACGTTAACATGGAATAAGGATGACTATGTCATTGGTGGTTGCTCTGATGGGAGAATAAGAGTTTGGAATACTCAAGTTGGCAGTCAAACTAGGGGTACTTTATTACATACAATGAAGGTTGACAAAGCGAAAAGAGAATCAACATTAGTTTGGTCTGTCCTCTATCTGCCAATGACTAATCAAATTGTTTCTGGTGATTCGACTGGTTCAGTTAAATTTTGGGATTTCCAGTACGCAACTTTATCCCAATCATTTAAACTACATGACGCGGATGTCTTATGTTTAACAAGTGATGCAACAAACTCTCATATTTTTACAGCTGGTGTTGATCGTAAAATCTTTCAATTTACTCAGCTAACAACTAAAACAGTTAAGGATAATAACAGGTGGATTTATAGCTCTAACAGATTATTACATGGCAATGATGTTAGGGCAATGTGCTCATATCAATCAAAGGGTGCTGATTTATTGATTTCTGGTGGTATTGAAAAAACTTTTGTGATCAGTTCTATTTCGTCATTTGCAGATGGAAACTATAGAAAGATGCCAGTTGTCGAACCATATATTAAGAATATTATCGTCAATAAAGAGCAGAGGCTAATCGTTATGTGGCATGAATCTGTGGTTAAAATTTGGGTAATGGGCGAAGATGTTACCAACGAAAAGAATTATAAGTTGGTATGTAAAATGACTTT
>PPOM03000338.1:114330-129113 GCA_003708925.3 Kazachstania martiniae
AACCTCAATATTACCTTATTTTTTTAAATATGATTGGTCCGCGAGAAAATTGGTAAGGGAAAAATATTAAATTTAAAGGTCTTAGAGTTTTGTTATTAAAAGTCATACACAATTTGGACATGAAACGTTGAAGTATAATTTCAGAAAATCTATAGAGTAGGGAGTATTAATTATGTCAACAGCAAACGTTTTAAGATATTCTGCATTAGGATTAGGTTTATTTTTTGGTTTTAGAAATGATATAGCATTAAGGTGTTCTGCTCATGAAAAGGCTGAAAAGGTCAAATATGAGAATGAGTTGAAATTGGTAGATGAAGCTAGGGCACAATACAAAAAGTTACATGGACCAAAAGAGATATCTAGTTCAGGTAATATTGAGGTTAATTTAGATGATCCAAACCTAGACTATGAAAAAGTAATAATGAGTTCCATCGCTTCTTTGAAATCTACTTAATCAAGAAGGAATCAAATTAAATATTATATATTCAACAAAAAACAACTGGAAATACTTATCTCTTGTAAATTATTTGCCAACTTCTGGCAGTAGGAAATATCCATTTTAGACTAAAAATGTTTTTTCCCTCAGAGAGATTGAATATATATATGTATAATTTATTTTTATGTGATATATACAAGAAAATACATTTTGATTATTGACTATCTTTTTAGACAGTGCGAACCTTACTGAATACCCTTCCTTTAGGTAAATTGTACATTTCTCTGACATTTTCAACGTTGCTATCCCATTCATTTCTCCATACGTGAGCACCTACCGCATCTAAACCATGAATGTCAGCGAATTTTCGAATGTTGAAATTATCTCTTGGTGTATCATGAACAACTAATGGTTGAAACTTATCGTCAACTTTTGCTTGTCTGAATACCCAGACAGCAAATCTTTGTTTTCCAACATTTTTTTCTGGTACAGGTGGTAAATAATCGACAATTATATTTGACGTTTTTATTCTCTTAGCATCAACTATGTTATCGTTATAGTTGATCTTTAAATTACATAGACCGTATTGTAAAGTTGTCTTGTATGAATTGTTTACTAAATCTGGTTCATCTGGGTTCACGACTAATATAGTGTATAACTGTTCACCCTGATCGATTGAATCAAATTCCTGTAGTTTGAAAATTGGTTCCATATTTGTGGCATTAGAAGATAATAACTCACCGGGTTCTACCCATTTATTTACACCTGTTGAATAAGGAAACTTTATTTTTACATCCATTCTTGGTATTAACGTTGGCATAGTATCTGGAATAACTCTCAATGTCTCTAATCTTTGCATTAATAGCATTTGATCGTATGATTCCCAGTGCTTTTTTCCCAGATATCTATATACTGGTTGTTCATAATCAATAATAGCAGGATCATTATTAACCTTATCATTGAATTGAAAATTGTATAGCACCTCTGGGTTGTTAATCTCGGCCTTCTTTAATAGCACTTCTGCCAACTCAGCATCCTTTGGTTGCAATTTAGAAATCTGTTGGTAAGTTTTTTGGGCTCTTTTTTCCAAAAAGTCATAAGCAACTTTGAAACTTTCATCAATATATTCAGGAGACCTGTACTTCAACCTATTGAATCTTCTTTTTAGGGAAGATGGCCCTGATTTAGGCATACCGTTAAGAACTGTTGATTTAATCACATTAGACTTGATACCTAAAGAAGCAGATCTCTTACTAAAATCAGACCAAACACCTGCTGTACCTCTAAGATATGATGTATGAAATGATCTTCTTAACATCATAAGACACAATGCAATTTCTTGAATATTTTTCTCTTTTAGATATTCAATTTACAGAGTAATCTCATGTAGAACTTCCCTGAATATTAATTTATCGACAAATCCCGAACATGTTCAAAACGATATCGCGACAGTGACAGCGCAAATATTTTATTATGCGTTTGAGTGGACCACTTTCTGTATATCACTGAAGAGTATATATATATGTAACTATTAATGACCATAATAGCTAAAGATAATAAAACTATTATATGTGTTGTGTTTTGTAGTTTTAAACTGTCAGTATATGGCTGAAACGCCCGTTTACACTCATTACGCTAGGTCGCCTCAGCCTACAAAAAGAAGGGTTTCTGTCAAGCATATAGTAGCAACAGATATAAGTGAACCAACTACTCCAGTAAACAGCTCAACAAGGAATATATATTCTGAAAATTGGGAAATGTCACAAGTGATTAAAAGATCTATTTCTTCTAATGCCATTAGTAGTATAAAGAAACGAAACTCCATCACTTCAATGACAGGGATATCAAGAACTCTATCTCAGTCCAGTTGTTATAGCACAGGATCTACTAAACAAAAAAAGGTAGACAAAGAACTATTTAATGAATTTTATTTTTATATGTCAGGTCAGGACCATTGTAATAAGGCTAACCAAGCTTGGGAAATTTTATCAGACGAAACAAAAGATATATTTCAAGCCAAGGTTATAAATAAAAAGACGGACTTAGAAGCCCAGGAATTAAGAGACGTTGATATAATAGATGTTTTTGGTAATACACCAACAAGAAGCTCATTTATGCAATATAAGAAGAATGTTGGGCCCTATTTGAGGCAGAATTATCCTGCAATGCCTGAAGTGGTGATATCAAAGATTATCGGTGATATTTACAATAATTCTCTGTCCGATGATGATAAACATAGAATAAAAAGAGATGCTGAATATAATTACCAGAGCAGTACAAATAGTAGATTAAAGCACTGCAGATCTTCAATTGAGCAAGTATTAAACAGATTTGATGAAGATCCGTATCTTAGTCAAACACAGTCTTGGCATATCCTGTCTAAGGTCGATGATGATATCGAAAAGCTGAATGAACTTATAAAAAAACTCCAGTTAATTCAGCATAGCAAAGACGGTGATTTACATTTAGAACTCAAATCAGAAAAAATAACTAAGGGAAAATCAGTATTTAATGGACTTACCAAAAAAACTAAGAAACTTGTAGGGAAATTTAAGGTGAAAAGGCGTGCAAAAGCTGCGGATCACCTATATAGAACACCTTTAAACTAATATACTTAAAAATAATGAATTAATTGATGTTTAATATTTCACAAATATATATCGTTGCATAATAACTTCTTTTTATTTTAATGCACTGGTATATTTTTTACCCTAACCACCATAAACACCCTTAAACACTAGTTTGATTTCATCGATTGAATAACCACAGGCTAGGCATAATTGTAATAGGATCCTACTTTTCTCAGGATTGAGGTATCCGGAAGCAATAACTTTTTCTGTGGACCCCTCTTCATTAGTTGGAAGGTTGGCAATCGGAATCATACCATCCATTGATCTCTTGGAGTAAATAATTGGGATATCAGTGTTTAAGCAAGCCTTATTAACACTAGCTGGTAAAGAACCAGCTCCCATGGTTGCAATAACGACACCGGCAAATTTGTCTTTCACTAAATCTAAAAGTTCAGATGTGACTGCTTGATGAGCATATAAAATACATACTTTTGGAAACTTGAACAGTTCCATGGATGGCCATTTTAATTTGAATTTATGACAACCCTGTGGTTTCACAGGAGGATAATAATAATGGATATCATTGTTAACAAAATTACCTAAGTACCCTTGTCTAACATTAAAGGAATCCAAACTATTTGCATTCGTCTTAGTAATATAATAACCAGCCGAAATTTGGTCATTTAACGACACAAGGACGCTGCGCCCTCTTGATTTGGGATCAGAAGCAATACAAATTGCTTGATATAAATTCATTGGACCATCAGCGGAGACACTGGTGGAAGGTCTCATAGAACCAACAAACACGATTGGAACATCGCCAGCATCAATAGTGCTTTCTACGAAAAAAGCGGTTTCAGAAAGAGTATCAGTTCCATGAGTTATAACAATACCGTCGAAACTTTGTAACGATTCCGAAATACCCTTGTATATCTTGTAAAGTAGGCTTTCGTCAATATCTTTTGAATCAACATTACACAGCTGTTCATATTCAATCTCACAAATACGAGAGATATCAGGTATAGCAGCTAACATATCTTGGATACTTAAATCTACGTGATAACCTGCAGTAGAGGATGAGCTTGCACCCTTGGATGCAATGGTACCACCAGTACCCAGAATCTTGATTCTTGGAAGACTACGCTGTTTATGAGAAGAGCCAGAAGAAGTATCGCTGATAGGTAAGTCTTGGACAGTGCTTTGGACAGTAAACTGTGAGTTTTCAACATCAGGACAAATGGTCGTCACTTCAACAGAGCTGTTGGGCATTCTTGGATTTTTATTATGATACTCTGAATGGTATCATGACAAAAATTATATAACAAGAATATATTTAAGAGTGTCATCATAGAGTTACATAATAACAATTTTATATAATTATGAAAATTTTTGTAAAAAATTTATCTGCAGCTGAACCGCTGTAAAATTAGAAAGCAATTAAAAGGTTATCACCATTTACCAAAATATAATGGTACATCAAACATATTTAACTATGTGGACAATGAGCTTATGTATTGAAATATTATTAGTCTTCAAAAGACACAAAAACAATATTATTTTCTCATTTTCTTGTTACTAATGAATAGCCTTAAACAACAAAAGATAGCGATTTCGGTATTTTTTTGATTTAAAGTAAAATTCAAATGTTTACTGAGTTGATAAGTCATGAAAATGTACCCAACGAAACGCTATACGCAATGGAAAATCCTTATGAGAAGGTGCAGAGTAACGTTTTATCACGTATTATTGCTAACGTTGAAAGGTTGAATCAAAGTGTGGTTACATTGAATCAAGAACTGGCAACCGTTAATAGGAAGAATAATAATCTTGAAATCATAGGACAGATATGTGAAAATTACCACAACAGCGTTCAGTTTAATTTGGAAGCCACAGGAGCTAGAAAGGAACCATTGGAAAAGCCAATGTAGTTTATCACGTCCTATATAAACAAAAGTATATATATATTCTTTAATTTAAAATATAAAAAATGAGAAGCAGAAAGAAGCCCTTTATTAAAATGATACTATTTTATTGCGGTAATATACATTAAATACATATTTTATGTATCCTTGCTAGCGTGCTGTGGCTCTCAGGCCAACAACCGTGTGTTGAAAATGGGGATGAAAAAAACAATTTACTTCATTTCGAATGGAAATAGGTTGCTATCATATCTATTGTTGGTGTGGTAACAAGTTAAATCTCTTCTTTAATGTAACTCTTTGTCTAGAGTATTTATCATCTGGAGAGAATCTAGCTGGATGAGCAGACTTGGTAATCTCACCATCTTCAGCGACTTTCTTTAAAGTGTAAACTCTCTTACCTTCTTTGTCTAAAGTATACATTAAATGCATGGTGTCTGGCGTATGTGTGTGAGTATCTATATATATGTTACAGATAATAAGTAATATCTATAGAAATATCTATAAGTACTACTAACTTTCTAAAGTTTGATCAAAAACTCATCGAGTTTATTTTTTTTTTCGAAAATTTTTAGAGCTCCGTTTTAAGTGACGCAGTTTGATTAAACTGAAATAACACCAATAAAGAGAGTATCAATAGAGTAATGTCTTCCATCCTTGTAAATGTCTTCCATCCTTGTATCTTCTTGTGATAATAATCAATGACACTCATCTTAAGTCATTATAAGTTTTTTTCCCATTTATTTTACTCTTTTTTTTGAATTTTTACATGTTCATTATGAAATGTTTTGCGAAAGGTGAAAATAAAGCAAGATAGCAGACATCAAATTGTAAGTGTAAGCATATAGGTATATACATACGTATATGATACAGGACGTACTAATAGAATAAGAGGTTACTATTCCACCATGCATAGAATATGTTGACACTCACATGACCAGGCCGGGAATTTGGAAAAATCTTAATTAAAACGGTAAATACAGTGTATATTAAATAGTAACCTTCAATTATTTCAACAGTTAAACGCCACGTACTTAAATAAAAGTATACAGAAATTAAACTGCAGTCAAAAATGTCTGATCCATTTGCAAGTCTTCTCACATCTTTTAAGGAAGGTAATTCGAAGCCTTCCAATATAAATTCATCATCGAAAGAAGCAAAGGGAACTATCGCCACTAAATTTACACCAACCACATCAGCAAATACAAAGCCAATAATTCCACATGTAAGTAATTCAACACTTAATGTATCTTCTACTCCTCTAGTTGCTTCATCTTCTTCAACAGCCAATATGACAGTACATTCCTCAATTCACGATGACTTAGAAGACCTCTTTGGTATGCCTACTAATCATAAGACGAACACGAATATACCTCCTGCAGGAATTGAAGTGTCTAAGACTATTGTCAATGATGATTTGGACTCTGCTTTTGACGTGTTTTCGAATAAATCGGTATCTCAGCCTGTACTTGAAATTGATTCTAAAGAAGATGTAGTAGATGAAGTAAAGGACATGGAGGTTGCAAAACTAATGTCATTGGGCTTAACGATAACAAAGGCTAACGAATATTACGATAAGGATATAATGTATGAGGACATCTTAAAAAGACAAAAACAGAAGAGTGATTCAAAACGCAAGTATCACAATCACCAACATTCTCGAAATAAGGAAACATCAAACGAGCCATTGAGTGGAAACTATTCCGATTTATTTGATAACACATATAATAATAATAGAATTGCAAGACCAACGAATAATATATTTTCGATGGCCACGGACTTTTTAAACAAGGGCAAGGAATTGGTTGATCAATTAACAGCATATCCGGAAGAGGAAGCGAATCGTCTTTTCAAGTATAGAGATGTGAAAGAAGATACAATTGATAAACCGTCATTTGGAAGTACAAGAGAACCTAACTTGCATGAAAAAAACAATGAATCATACATAGATATTACTGAAAGTGAAGTAACTAAGCCTTTGCCTGTCGCAAAAGAGCATGACGTAACAACACCTGTTTTCAAAGAAGGTAATCTGTTGGAAGATTTTGATGACTCGGTTATGGCAAGTAACAAGCAACAACCTATTTTACAACAATCCAATCCTCAGGGTAATGATACATTAATAGAATTTGATTCCAATCCAATAGAGGTGGATATCCAAACATCAACGGCGGTCAAATCATATAAGCCTCTTGAAAATATACCCATTTCAAGTATTGAACTATCTGGCTATTCAGAATTTAAAGAAAGAGGTAGTGAGTACTTTAAAGTAGGTGACTATATCCTGGCATTACAGGAATATGAAAAATCATTAAATACTTTGCCCCACAGACATCCTCTCCGAATTATTGCCTGCTCAAATATGATCGCAGCTCAAATAAAAGTAGGTGAATACACAAAATCTATTGAAACTTCTAAACAGTCGTTGTCATTATTTCCAGAAGATTCAAATTCATGGATAGCTGTTATTCAAAATAGTGAACCAAAAAGGACTTACAGAGATATATGGCCAAAGATTGTCATGAGACAAGGTGAAGCCTACGAACACTTAGAAAATTACAAGGAAGCATTTGCTGTTTATCAATTGTTGATGGAAAACGGTATATTTAATGAGAAAGTTTTGGAAGGTAAAAGAAGATGCCAAAAAGTTCTAAACCCTATACAAAAAACTCCTATATCTTTATCAGGCCCTAAAAAGTTGATAACCAAAAGTAAAGATCAGTTAGCACCCGTCATATCAGAAAAGAAGTATGAAAATGTTGAAAGAGTAAAAAATGCTAATAGACAGGAAGAAGAGGAAGAAGCTCAAAGAACTATACTATACGATAAAGTAGAAACAAAAATAGAAACCTGGAAAGCTAATAAAGGTGAAGATATACGTCACCTTTTAGCTAATTTACCAGAAGTCTTGACATGGTCGGATTGGAAGCCAGTCTCAACTGCAGATTTAGTTATGCCAAAGAAGGTTAAGGTGACCTACATGAAGGCTATTGCTAAAACTCATCCAGATAAAATTCCTCAATCGTTAGAGTTAGAGAATAAGATGATTGCGGAAAATGTTTTCAGTATACTGAGCACAGCATGGGAAAAATTTAAGGTTGATAATAATATGAATTAATGAGCACCAATTTTTAATATATAATCATGTGTATTTATATATACGTCTATATATTCACTCATAGAAATGTTCCATAGAAGCTCTGCTCTTAAGATTAACCATAAAAAAAATCACTTCGCGGTTTATTGTAAGATTATGAAATCAACGACTGTTCAATATCACATAGCCAAATTTTCTGATTTGACTTGACCAAGTAGAGGATATTGATTAATTGCCATGTATACACTACTATGGCCAAAGGTAGCTATTCTATATCCTATCATTTTACTTACTGGTGCTCTTTTGAATTTTTTTTTTTCAGAAGATACATTGACATATATCAGGAAGAACGTTTATCTGTTTAATTCAAAAAATGTAGTTAACCAAATATTTGCATACAAGGGCAATTTCATTTGGGGTGTATTGTTTATTTTTCTTTCATGGACACAGCTCATATACAGAACGCAAGGTTATGACTTACTTTCACGGGATAATGAATCATCAGTTCGCGATAAGAGGTGGATGCTAATAAGACAATATGCTTGGAAGTTTTTTCTGAAGAATATTCTGCTGTATATTATCTTCTTTTTTATTGACCACATATTTATTATTACAGGTGGTAGATGTACTTCTGGTAGTGGTACTTCATCTGCTGAAACATGCAAACTTCAAGATGGGAAATGGGTTGGTGGTTTTGATATCAGTGGTCATTTTTGTTTTTTGATGAACATAAGCTGTGTTCTTTGGTCAGAATTAACATCATTCCTGGAGTATATAAAACAAGAAGAATTAGAAGATAATTTGAAAAAATTGTACAGATTCGGTATAAATGCTATAATTGTTACATTATACATATGGATGTCATTAATTTTTGTGACAGCCCTATTCTATCATACATTACTCGAAAAAATATTAGGTTGTGCATTAGGGTACGTATGTCCAGTAGTTATGTACTACGTTATACCTAATAACAATTTGCTCAATGAATTCTTTTACTGTTGAATTTCTCTCAACTCTAATAGTTTATGTTTTAAGTCACTCAATGGACCAATTATTATTACTTCCCAATTCTTTCTCAATTGTGGATTATAAATACCCTTAGAGATCAGACAAGACGATATGTTATCTTTCTCTAAATAAAGTTCTAGTTTAATATCTGCTACTAGAAATGAGACTTTCATTGACCTGAGATCTGCTTTTATATTCGAAATAATGCCCTCCTGTTGCAATTTCTGTAATGAATACTTCCTTGAGTAGCCTCTTAATAGTTGACAATACACTTCCTTCGAAAAAATATAAATATCCTCATAAGATACAGGAATTCCGTCAGTTGTTTCCTGAAAGATTCTCCTTGTATCTATATAATTAGGTAATGTGTATTTAAACAGCCCCCATACATCGGATTTGGCCTTTTTTTTTAATAAAATATAAAACGGTTGTTCGTACTTGCATTCAAACTGGTCATAAACATCAAATCTAATACCCACCATGGCTCTTGTGATATTCATCTTTTGAGTCGTCTCGTCTACCTCTAGGTCATTTGGGTCCACTAAAGGGAAGAAAGTAATCCCAAATAACCTGTAAGTATTCTCTAATACAATTTTCTCATATAATTTCAGTTTATTTTTGGTCTTCATGCTCTTCCTATTCTTTGAAGGTGAAGCTAGCACGTCCTTATTAAACATATTACCAATACTTTCTTCAAACAATTGGTGTTGGATGGGTAGCTGGTTCTGTAAAACCCATTCACTTTCTGGTAGATTATCATCTGTAGGCTTATGTAATCTCTTTCTGGGGCTCAATGAGACTTTATTTTTCCTCTTGGTTGGACTTGACACACTATTGTGATTTAGAATAATATTTTTGTCGGCATCGACATCCTTCTGATAGTCGGTATACAATAAGTCACGTAACTGAGGATATTGTTCAAAAACATTTTCAAACTCTTTTATAACGTCAGTTGGAAGTGTTGGATCTGATGTATTAATTTTTGGCTTTGATTTGAGTTTGCCCTTGTCTTTAATTGCTTTTCTAAGGTCAGCAGATTTAGATTTTAAAGAACCGACTAGGTAACAGTAGCAGTTAGTATATCGATAGTTATTTGCAACTGTTTAATATTCAAATTTTACTTACTTTCATTTCTTAGAGATTCAATATCTTGTTCCAGGTTTAACAAATCGTCCATTATTTTTTTAACGTTGTCTTGTCTCCTTTGCTAAATTATGTTTATTGTGTATGCTTCAAACTTTCAAAATAAAAACGCGTCAAAGAGAATAGAGCAAAATGAATCGATATATTTAAATAACTGAAGGTATACATATAGGTGAAGTTTTTAAATGGGTGCGATTATACGATTGTGTCAATTTGCTGACTCATGTAAATTTTGGTAGGCTCTTGAATAGAATTTGAGATTGCAGATTTGGATATGACAAGCGAGACCTTTGTAACTGGTATACAATAACCCAAAAGCGATGTGCCAGGCTTCCCGTACATGAAACTAGCAATATATTCAACCATACTGCTTCTGAAGCCTATTTCTCTTATATCAACAAAGATTATTTGGCTATACTGGAGTAAGTTTTTCTTATATTTTAATAACGAATTAAACATTTTTGAGAAATCAAATGGATTTGGCATAATAGATTCTGCCATGTTACCACTCCTTCCGCTAATCGGCCCAGGTCTTAATATAATTAATTCATCGAGTTTAGGCTGTAATCTATTCCGTAAATCATGTTCTAATTTATATTTCATTCTGAAATAAGGGACCAACCTGCGCAAGAAACCGTTGTTGAATGAGGTTACAAGAACCAGTTTCTTTCCCTTACAAGTTACAAAGCATTGAACTAGTTTAAAACTCAATTCGTAGTCAATTGACTTTACCGATATTTTAGCTCTTTTTGCAACACTGGACTTGCAACCTAGAGTACATATCATAGTTTTTATTTCATCCAAATGTGGCAATTTTAGTACTTGGAGTACCTGTTGGTCTTTGATGCTGAAAAATAACTCGTTATTACCTGAAAAAATGGTTGGTAATAAAAGGGTCCAACAAAAAGAATTTGATGAAATGAATTGTATATGAAAAATCTGAATGGTAATAAATATTCTACTATCCTCCAAATTATTAATTTGCTTGGGTAGGTATTCATAGGTAGATATCTTTGACATAATTTGGTAAGTAACTAAAATTGGTTTTGATAATTCGTTGTCACAAACAGCAGGTAAACTTGAGCCATAAACAAATTCATTAAATACTACATTGTTATCGACAAAGTTGGAACTTGGTAAAATACTGTTCAAATAATACTCAACGCCATTAAACCAAATGGGGTTTGTAGTATCTACTGAGAGATTCGTGACTGTATCGCCCGGGACGTCCTTTCTATTGAAACAAAAGATGAATTGATTGAATACAATATGATCTACGTCATACTGTTTACATCTGGACAAATTCTCTTGTATATAAGACCGATCATTGATATAAAAATTGGGATCTAGTAGATAATTTAATGATCCCCAACCAGATAAACCAGATGAGCCAAAAAATAAAATGTTATTATTTAAACCAACAGATTTCATCAATTAAATTTTTACTGTTATCTATTGGGAACACAATATATAAATTATAATATATGGGATAATGGAAAGGACCTTATGTGTTCATTTATATTATCAATTTTCTAAAAAAAACCTGATTTTGTGACACCATACAAGTGCAACGCACGGTTAAAACGCTAAGTGGCGGCAAGCAGGAAATGGTTTATAAACTACGGAGATTTGTCATTTTTCATTTACTTTTGCTAGATTATGAAGTTACATTAAAATGAATTGTGAAAAATTATACTCCTTGAGTGTTTTAGTTTATTTCTGAATTCATAGATAAATTCTTTTCTATAAAAAAGACTCTAAATTAGGAACATATAAATATAATTTTAAGGTATCTAACGAGCTAAGAATAAAATAAATCCAATAATTATGGTATAATAAGAAAACCAATTAGTTAGTCATTTATCTATTCAAAACCTTTTGGTTAGGTCTTTTTAAGACACTACCCATTGATAATTGGTGTCAATGTTAACATAAATATTACTCAGTAAGGAAAAAATCACAGTGCAATTGGTATCATTTCATCTGTCATTTCGTGTTTCTTACAACACGGTATCCAGCTCGGTTCAATAGTATTCGTATTGCCTTCTGGCTTATAATAATATTGTATTTAATCACTTCATTATTATTTCCTCAACAGAGGTCTATAACTTCAAACTATTTTAAATCTATTATAACTTACGCTCACATAATAAACTATTTACCTTCATATTTTAAGTAAAATTAGCGGATTTAGCTCAGTTGGGAGAGCGCCAGACTGAAGATTTAACTTCGGTCAAAACTGTTATCTGGAGGTCCTGTGTTCGATCCACAGAATTCGCATTTTTTTGATAACGCCTGAGATAAAGTGAACTGAAAAAAGTTTGGTAACCTGTAACACACAATTAAAACAAAATTGAAATTACCGGGGTAAAAATGAATATGATTTAATGATATGTAATGTATGTATTGTATGATGATATTTAATGACTTACTAGATTTTGTTTTTTGCAAAGTTTCTTCGTGCAATCTAAATCAGTATTCACATCCAAATCGATTGATCTCTTCCGCATTTGAAGATTGTCATGAGAGGTATTTGACTTTATGATATTATTCTTAGAAAGATTAATTAAAAATGCTTCCCACTTTTTGAAAGTTTCAACGTTTATGAATAATTCAAAATTCAACTTTGAGAGACACCATCTTTCTAAGACTGTCAAATCTTTCTGTTTCAATCCAGTGATATGAGACCAAGACTTCATGGAAAAGGTATTGTCATTATTGAATTTGTGACTAATGATTAAGCAGGTTAAAAATATTCTCTTGGCACATCTGAAAAATTCTGGGATTTTATTATCAAAATTGTCAAATTTGTTGCCAGTGTATAATTTCTTAAAATAATAAGCAGCTACAATTGCGGTCTGTTTATTACATTTAGATCTTTTCAAAATCTCAATTAAAAAGGGTCTAATATTAATAACAGAGTTGTTAATCTTTGTAGAAGAGTACGATTTAGTTAGAGTTGATAATAATGCAGAAATGTTGTTTAATAATGCAGCAGATGAATTTACATCAAGTTGCTTGTTTGGAGTACACGATTCACTTTTCCTTGACTCAATAGGTGGAGTGTGGTAAGCAAAACTTGATTGTAGATCATGCGTTAAAGAATGAAAATTAATTGAAGTCAAATTTGACTCTTTTGAAGATGGTGTAATTTGCATTCTAAAGTAGTGTTATAATCGTTAATTTTTTTTTTTATTTTATTTTCTTTTCTTTAAGTTTCTTATTTTCCTGTGCTAGAATTCCTTTCTTAATTGATAAATCTGGTATCTAATATGTTTTCTATGCCAAATATCAAATTTAAAATATGAACCCTCTGTCTTCAAATAACGTTAGTTATTCAAACGTAAGTAACGTATCCCATTTTTGAGGTTGTTATCTTTCAGTTAAAATTTACGAACAATGAATATAATATAAGCGTTAAAAATAATAATAATAGTTTTAAACTATGTTAGAAGAAGAGAAACGTAATGGATAATAAAAAAAAAGGTAGTTGATATCAAAATGATTTAAACCGTCTATGATCCAGAGTTTAAAGATTGGTGTATCACACAAACCCCTTTGAATAGACTGGTGTATTAAACCAATAAATAATACAATAGGGAAAGAAGTTGAAATTTAAGTTACATTAAAACAAGAAAATCGATATAGATAACATATTAATGTATATATATATGTGAAGTTGTTTATATTAAAGGTATTACGAAAATATTATATAATCTGGCTTCCCGAGGATATTCAAAGACAGAATCAGTCATTAAATGAAAACCTGAACTATTATCTGCGTTAATGTCTTCGCATGACTAACAAATGCATTCCTTTTTATTTTTTATCAAAATTTTTCATTGCGCCCGGTGATACCTTTTCAGTGAGTCAATTTATTTTTCTTGTAATTGACGGGCGGTACAGATAGAGATAGAGAAATCGATGATAATCTTATTGATTGTTGGTAAGCGACAACGCTAATAGTAGTGTGGAAAGGCAAGGGGGTGGTGGGGTCTTTTTCTGGCTTTAAGTCTTCTTCTTGCTCTATATACAGTGATTATTTATGTGTGTATGCTAATTCCATTGGTAATTCAAAACTAACACAGAACATAGGTTTTGTTGGTGATACCTTACGGACAAGGTGGAATCTCATGTGCTCAAATAGTAAAACATCTGATGTAGTACTCATCTTCTGGATAATTCTCTTATGTACTCTATGGTATAATTCCTCCATAGTTGGCTCCTCATCATTGCCATATTTCTCAAAACAGTAGACATGAATCCATGGCATCTTTCTGGCTAGGACTTGCTCTCTGGTGTCATGGTTATATAATCCAACAAATTGATCAAGGAAATCGATAGCACTATCTGGCAAATTCATTGAGTAGTGATTAATTTCATTGTTAATGATAATTTCTTTCGTGGTTGATTGTGATTGTTGTGTTGGTGCCACACCGGTACTAGAATTGTCTTTCTTGTGTCTCTTCCTGTTTGTCTTTATTGGAATGATAATTTTTGATTCAGGGTGTTCTTGGATTAGTTGTTGCAATAAAAGAGGGGATTTTTTAATGAATTCAGCACCATCTAGATTATAAGGCTTCACTGTTGGCTCTACTTTGTTTAATTTG
>PPOM03000338.1:129133-146738 GCA_003708925.3 Kazachstania martiniae
GGCTTCACTGTTGGCTCTACTTTGTTTAATTTGATATTTTCTTGTAAATATTTGAAACTCTCTGGGTTCAGATCGTTGGCCAATACAACAACATCTTTCTTACCTGCAGGAACAGCAAATGGTCCGACACCAGCAAAAACATCACATACTACTTCACCGGATTTAAAATATTGCGTCACTAATCTGTCGTGTTCGGTGTGTAATCTTGAATTCCAGTACACTTTACTGAAATCAAATCTGAATGTACAATTTGATTCCTTTTGTTCAACAACTAAGTTATCTGTACGTCCAGCAATAACTTTCATTGGGAAAGTTCTAAATTTGGTGGCAATGGAACTAACCTTATCGACTACACATTCAATCTTATTATTCTTGTCCAATATAACTTGACCAATTAAGGAGTCATAGGGCTTAAATTCCTTTCGAAGATTTAAGTGCGCAATATGACCAGTAATAGTGAAACCAGTTGGAATTTCATCCAAATATTCTTCTGGGAGAACTGATCTTAAGATGTCCTCCGCTTTCCAGAAATCATAATCTAATATGTACTCGTATGGAAGAATTTCTGCATTATTGTCCTTCAAAAATTTCAATGCTTCAGGTGACAGTTTTTCAGAAAGTTCGTGCACATTTTTAATATCGTCTGTTAAAAGGACACCCTTTGTGATAATACCGTTATCGCATGCTAGTGTCTTTTTTGGATCTTTTGGGGCTTTCGTGTCCGGGATTTCATTCAATTTGATAACATGGGGGATTCTTGGGATTCTCAAAATGTAGTCTTTGTATTCCTTAGAAAAAAGGCTGATATTTCTTGGATCAGGGAACTTGACAATGCATAATGGCAATGAAGTAACAAAAAAAGATCTGTCTAGAGTCTTCATTTGACGGTTTACTGGTGGCAAATACTTTGGCAGATGAGTTGAAGTAGACATTTTCAATTTAGTGAGTACTGAACTAATTAATTTACCACTCATTCAGTAGTGAATAAAGTTAAGTCTTAAGGTTATCAGGCCTATAACTAGTTGAACGTATTGAAATTTTTCTGCAGAAGTGCAATTCGATGAGATAGAAATTTTTCAAAATTTGTTTTGTGTGCACGTGATGAAATATTACATTTGGAATATGATTACTATATATTACATATATCTTTGAAGTAAGAGCTATATCAGGTATTCTATGGAGTCAGAAAACTTTTCGTTGTTTATATTGCCTTGGAGTTTATTAGGTTCTGGTCGCATTTGATTACGGTAAGAATATTCTAACTCTCGTATAAGGATATTCTCATCACTGGTCTTATGAACATCGATTGCAGAACTAAAAACAACGTCAGCAAAATGCAATGCAATGTTACATGAAGCACCTCCAATAACACCACCTGTGACATAAGCAGCTGAATATCCAAGCACACTGCAACCAGAACTCACAATAATTATGGGGATTTGCCATGAATTCCGATAGTCTAGGTCAATTGAAATACTCAAACCATGTAACCTTAGGACTAGGGGGGCACTTCTGATAATCGCAGTAACTACAATTGTGGCTACAAAAATAGTGGATAACAATAGAATTCGAAGCACTTTTCTATTAAGCCTTCTTTCAGTAAGGGGATGGATTTTTGCTCTATTGTCGACGCTTGTTGGAAATGTACCATATTTTGAGCTTGAGTGAGCCATTGAGATAATCAAATTCGAATTTTGTCTCCTTACTATTCACCAGAATCAAGGATTCAAATACTGTGGAGTTTTTCTGTTTCGTAATATTCTTATTTCTCATCAAATTAGCTTTTTCAGCTAAGCCGCAGTGAAAGCCAACCCAGATATCGGAGGTAGATTTTATGAAACCGAATTAGAAAATCCCGTCAGATAGATAGTAACAATGGTTGTTCTTTTTTATTTACAAGATTCTAACTATAGTTATTTACTATTACTTGAGTTATGTTGAGCAGCTTCAAGCTTATTTTTGACGTTAGATGTAACATATTTTTCAATGAAGCCGACTTCTTCCTTCTTTTTGACATCACCCTTCTTCTTGGCTACAATACACCATGTAGTTCCCATGTGAGTTCTGTTCTCCTCAACGATCTCCAAGCCTGAATCGTCAAGAATTTCGCCAATATCTAAATTCCACCGACACCCCCATGTTTTAAGACGTTTTTCAGCTCTTTTATCTAGAATCTTATTTACAATATTGTGGTTGGCTCTACCATGCTCTAATAAAACTATTCTTCCTTCTGGTTTTAATAGTTTGTTAAAATTTTTCAGTGCACTTACAGGATCCTCGTGTGAACACAGACCGAAGGCTTCAACGATTGTGTCATATCTGACTACTTTCTCCTCATGATTGTCACCTTCTTTATGTGCTAAATCCATAAGTTTTTCAGCCCTTCCTACAACAAAAGCAGCTTTCTCATATCTTGGAAACCTGTCTCTAAATTTTTTGAGTGTTATCTCCATCATAGACTTAGAAGAATCTAGAAACGTTATGGAGTTTATATTATCTAGCTTCAGATATTTAATATTTCTTCCTGTACCACAAGATACTTCGAGAACATCGCCGTGACAATGCTTCATGAGCCATTTTCTCCTCTTTCCCATTCTAATCATCTTCTCTTCAAAATTTATATCATTATCATAATCCTCAGCTTTTTTATCGTAAAACGGAGTTGTGTCCATAGCATCCATTATATCTTTATTTAACTTATTTTGGTCAAAGTCAGGGACTGTTACGCCGTCAAAGTTCTCTAGACCCTTGTCTTGTTGCAATTTTCTAAATTCAATTAATTGTAATTCATCTCTGGTTCTTAATTTACCCTCTAACTCTTTTTTTCTCAAAGTTTCATATTGATTGAGTGTACCATTGGCCTGCTTTTCAATTAAAGATTCTAATTCCATTTCTTTCAAATAAACACGTTTCATAAAATACAATCCATAAATGACAAATATAATGTATGCACCTATTAGATATTTAGTTAGTCCCTTAGTAAATTTTTCAGATCTGGCAATCGCACCCCATCTTACAATATAATTTGATGATTTTAGCAGCTCTTCTTGTTTCTCCTGAGCAAGCTCTTCTTTAGTCTTCTGGCGATGGACTTTCTTATTTCGGTTAGGGATGGTATGGAGACTAGAGTACGATGAGTTTAATCGTGAATTCTGAACTATTCTAGTTAAAAATAAAGGGGATTTGTAGCAAGTACCTAACTTGCTCTGTGTTTTATGTAAACATCTTATCATGATGTAGTTTTTGACTCTTCCATCAGATTCTTTTATTGATTAAAACAAATGCTTCTTTCAATTTATCATTTAGTATATTTATATATTTTTCAACTATATTTCCCCTTTAAGAAAAATTAATATAGTAGAGAGAATATATATAATAATGTTTAGGTATTTCATTAATTTCATCAAAAATATCTATGTATATAATAATATAATAATATAAAAAAATTCAAGAAATATTTTATCATAGATTATATTAATTATCTATTCTTGTTGTTTCTTGACAACTTTCTTACCGTTAGCAAAAGTAGCAGCGACGATTAATGGTAATACGGTAGAAACATCGGCATAAACCTTCACAGATTTTGCTTCAGCCTTAATTTTACCCCAAGAGACAGCTTCATCTGGTCTGGCACCAGCATCAGAACCATCAAATTCCTGAGCAGTATTGATGTAAACAGCATAATCAGCACCGTTTCTCATTAAACAAGCATTTGCAATATGATGCTTAATTAAACCACCACCTAAAATTAACATACCTGCTCTAGATGCTTCCATAGACATGGAATTAATCTTTCTAATGTCAGCAACAATATCTAATCTCAATTGCTTTGGAGATGCCTTGAAGGTATGGAAGAATAACATATCACCAATGGAACCGTCAGTAATAGCAGGGCAGAAAACAGGAATATTGTTCTTGTAAGCCCAGTAAATAACAGAACTTTCGTCGTTAATTTCCTTACCAAGTCTGTGAATCATCTTGGATGGAGTCCAAATTGGAGAATCGACATCTTGGTTAGCATCTAAACAAGAATCACCATGCTTCTTAACATAAGCTTCTTGTTCATCCAACATAGTGTCTAAGATAGGAACAATCCATTCTTCAAACTTACAGTAGTTATCGTTTGGAACTAATAAGTTACCAATTCTGTTCATACCTTCATCACGTAACTTGGAACCCTTTAAAGAAAATTCACCTAAATAGGTTGGAGCCAAACACTTAATAATATCTTCTTCAATACCACCGGCAGTAGTAACTAAAGCATCAACCATTTTGTGTTGAACTAAGTATCTCAAAGTTTCTCTAATACCGGAACTAATCAAGTTAGAGGTGTAACCCATGAAAATGGTAGTCTTTTGGAAACCATCTTCATCGAAAGAACCCTTTTGCAAGTTAGACTCTAAAGAATCGATGTGTTTACCTCTCCATTCTCTCATGTTATTAATAATATCACAAGCCTGACCTAAAGAGGAAGCTTGGAAACCCATGGTCTTCATAGAATTGATTAAGTCGGATGCACGCATATCCGTGGCAGAGGCATCATCATAATTAATACCTTCTACCTTAACGAAGTCGTCTGGAACTGGAACAGATTCCATTAAGACAGCTTCTTTTAAGATATCTGGTAGTTTATCGTGTAAATTGGACATGGCGGTATTATGCTTTGGTTTAATTATAATGTTTCTACTACAATAAAGATAAATAATTAAAAAATAAGAGAAAAATTTACTAAAAGAAGAATGTAAATAAATTGCTAAAGCATTGACATTGAAAGAGATAAAAGTCCCCCAGAAAAAGTGTCAATTACAATTCCTTGTTGTTGCAATGAGCAATGATGTGATAATCAAATCTCTAACAAAATTTCTCGATGAAAAATTTTAAACAATAACACCGGGTAATCTTATGAGATTTCACCGAGGAATGACCCCATAGTCTTATCCAACGGGAAATTGATCAGATACAATAAGATCTAAATACAAGTTTGATTACATTCTCATATAAGGAGATAATTCACTCATATGTTATATAATGATATAATAAGATAAGAGATTTGAAGTCGTTATTTAACTAGAAGTAATGAAAGTAGTTGGAAGAGGAAATGCCAATATAGTTATAGATTATGGTGACCACTCAGACTTATACAGATGCTGTATACGAGATGGTTCGTCATTATTTTCCAACAATGAATATACTCTAGAAAATTTGAGGTTTATCGAATTTGAAATAAAGCCACTATTGAATCAATTTCTTTGCCCAATGGAAATGCTAACAATACCACTGCCTGATTTGAATGATGAGTTAGCTATATTATATGCGTTATATGTAAGAAACTTAGATGATGACAAAATTAGAGTCTTGAAGATACCAAATCTAAAACCTAATTTGGAATCGTTGAAAATTTTACAAAATGATCATTTCACAAAGGTATACATTAACTCGGAATCTACAAAAGTCATTTATGAATTAAAGCCCAAATGGTTACATAATCCTGGAAAGTACTGTAGGAATTGTACACATAATAGGTATAAAGGAAGGGATATTGATTACTGTTATACCCGATTATTGAATGATTCGCTACATATGCATAATATCCTTTGGAAGTGTAAAGATCAATTACCCTCGGAGTTCATCGAAAATATCATCGCATATTTCCAAAACAAAGGGAATGTGTTGAGGTATCTGCATGATATTCAAGAAAAGCTATTCTTGGATAATAGTAATTTATCACTACTAATGACTTTAAGAGATATTACTTGTTTCTTAACTTGGAATGCAAAGGATCCGACTCGTTTTGATGTCAAAATCGTTGATGTCGACTTAAAGACAGAGGACAAGGTTGAGCATTGGAGAAGAACACATCGAACCTTAGAAAAGTTTGAAAATAAACAAATACATGATAAAATTTAAATTAATTTATACGAAAAATAGCATTCACATACAAAAAAAAGATATATATATATAAATATTAAAATTATATCCTATAATTAATTAAGTACAAGCCACAGGAATTGATGCGGTCATTGAGAAATCTATAGGGCTAAGAGAATGCACGATGAAGAGAAAGAACCAGGATGAGGAAGATGTCATTAATATGAATGGTAAGAAAGCGAATAATGGGTTGTTTACGGTCGATTCAGAAGATGAGTTCGACGTCATGTATAAGGACTACAGTGATGCTGAGGTAAGTAGCATGGAAGAAGACATCATCAGTGATACGGAATGGGAAGAAGTCCCCTTAAATGAACCAAAAGATAAAAAAGTTCAGGAAGTTATTAAAGATATCTCTGTAACTTTAGAGAAACGCTCATCAGACGTAAGACGGAAAAGAAATTCAGAAGAGGCCAAGAAGCTTTTTGAATTTAAGAAAGTCTGTTTTGGCCTTCATATAATTCTAATCCCATTTATGTTTATGACTTTAAAACAGAGAATCAAATGGACCAAAGATGAACGGTTGAATAGACGATTGAGAAGATCAGTGCCCAAACTAATCTCTCGGAAATTTAAAAACTTGAAGGAAATTAATAATAGTAAACGAGATGGATTACTAAGAACATTACTAATCGGACTTGTTATGTGGTATAGATCAAATTATAAGGTTAACAGTAATGGCTTTCGTCAAAGTTTTCATAGACTACAATATCTAATCAATTTAAGGGAGACCGATTCTACAACATATAACAGTATCTTAGATAACCCACACAGATTTTATGGAGAGCGTCCTAAAATAAATCATATAGATCCTTTAGAAGATGTTAGGATAATGGCCAAAAAAAAGTTGGCTAATAGAGATATCTTGGTCGTATTTTTTCTAATCATACTAATAAATGTCATTCCAGGTGAAAAAGCTTTACGGCTTTGCTTTGCTTTACCTTTGCATGTCTTCAATGGATCTATGAAGAAAGTTAAAGATAGAATTCGAGAAAATGTAGGTTATGTCCCTAATAGATTTGATTCCGATTTACTGGAACCTAATTTTTGGATTGAATTAAGCTTCCCAAAGAGCGACGATCTTTATATTATAGATCCTCTCTGCCATTTGAAAGAACAAGACATAGTAAGCAAAGTTAAAATGAACGAAAAAGTTAGTTCGTTTAAACCTATGAGCACCACACAAGTCTTCAGTTATGTCATTGCGATAGATATTAATACGAACTTGATAATTGATGTATCACCGAGGTACCTTGATAATTTGTGTTACCGATATTTTGAAGTGACAGAAACATGCCCAATATATAAATCTCCAAATTATAAATCCTATGAGTGGTTCGTCAAGGTTCTCAACAGATTTAATTTTGAATCCCAGAAATCTAGAAATAAAGAAACTGACTCTCTCAGGAATTTAGGACTTTTAAATTATACATACCCAAAGACATTAAAAGAACTGCAAAACTCTCAAAATTTTATTATACCCAGTCTGCTTAAAAGTACAGAAATCATAGACCCAGATGCCAAGCATGTTGCTAAATGGAAAAATAATTATACAAAAAGTATTGAACTAATCTACTGGAAAAAGGATGTTATTTTGCTTAAGAGTCGTCAGCATTGGAACATGCTTGGGAGGACAGTTATTTTAGATATAAAACCTTTGAAGTGGAAGAAATACATTCCAATTCAACAATTGCGTGAAAGAAAGTCATCTTCTCAGAAATATGAAATTAGAGAATTATTCTCCATAAAGCAAACAGTCGAAACACCTAAATTGCCAAGTTTTTATTGTGATCATTTGGGAAAAAAGCATAAAATAGAGGATGTTAATTATTTTAAAAATAAATATGGGAATATTGAATTATACTCTCCCAAAATAAGGCCAGATGGATTCGAAATATTTGAATTAAGGAAAAACATAAATACCAGAAAATTAATAAAGTATTACAATAGAAAGCACACAGATAGAATCAAATACTTAGATATTGTTTCAGGGTTCAATTTTAAAGAAAAACGTGGTTATGCCGTTCCGATAATTAAATCTATACTAGTTAGTCTCGCTGATTTCAATAAAATAGAAAAATTAATTAACATGGATGTTGAAATCAAGGCATTGCAAATCTGGGATACGTTTCTGACAAAACTTCAGATAAAGGATAGACTAGATACTGCATATGGAAATCATAATATTCAAGAATAATAAAGTCGAGACATTTGAAGTATTGTATATATAATGTACAGATAGATGAGGTTAAGTTATATACTTCAAAGAATTTTTCTTTAGTAAACTTAGAAAACGAGATGGATGACTAGTTTGGAATAATGTTTTCGATTCATTTTTACATAGCTTCTTCAACTTCACTGAATAAATCACTATCGATATCTTCAGGAACATCGCTATAATGATCACTTTCACTTTCACTACTACTATCTTGAGAGTCGTTAGTTTGTTGTGTTTCGCCTTCGGCACTTTCAGCTTCTTTTTGTTCTTGTTCTTTTCTAGCTTGTCTTCTTTCTAACTTTCTTTCCTTTTTAGCATCCTTCACAGCTTTCTTCTTTGCAATATTTTCCTCCTGTTCTTTCTTTCTTTGTTCCTTTAATCTTTGCTTAGCCGCATGTCTCTTTTCTAACTGCCTGATTTCATCATCAGTCTTATGAATATATTCATGATGTAGGATTTTACCGGTACAAATACCGTCTTCAATTTTAACCAATTTTAAGTTCAATCTTGGACCAACTTCTGTTAATCTGATTGCTTTCTTCTTTGGCAAAGTTTGATTTTCTTCTTGGGCAGTTTTACTATCTTGATCCATATCTTCATCTTCATCTTCATCTTTCTCAAGACCAGTTTCTAAATCAATTTTAGCTTTTTGGAATTGTTTACTATTGCTATTATTACTAATTGTCTTTTTATCCATGACTTTAACTATAGCATCATCTTCTACCTCAGATTCAGATGTATAAGCCCCGACATCGTGATCTAAAATTAAAGACGAAATATCTGTTTTCTTGTGTAGGTTTGGGACGTTTTTGTTTAAATGATTCTTAGCCTTGTATAAATTCTTTAGGTTCTTGGAAATTTCTACATCTTTAACATCAATGAAATAATGACGTAGAGATATCTCTTTGGTTGTACTATCCTTGTTTATCATCAAAACTCTCTTAATGGAATTTAATTCAGTTTTACTTGGATTCAGAGGTGGGAAGACATTTTGGAACATTGAAATAACCACTTTCTCAACATTAGATTCATCATTTACTTCTTCATTATCATTATTATTTTTTTTGTTACTATTGAAACCATTAAGAACTAATAAAGGTGGATTTAAAACATCCTCACCATTTAAAGATTTTGGTCTTTTCAAGAATTTTTTAATATCTTTACCTAAAGAATAATCCATTACATTAAAAGTTATAGTTGGACCATTTGGAGTTCTTGCGACCTTCAACGAAACATTACCAGTCTTTTCAGATTGGGTGAAAATAAATAAATGAGATACATCTAAAGGACCACACATGACAACAAAATCTTTTAATTTATTTGATTTTCTTTCCTTTAGTTTAACTGCGGTATGTGGTTGCATAATTTGACGAAAATCTTTAACTAATTGATTTAAAGAATGGTTAGCTAAAGCTGTTTGACCTACTCTAATTACCATTGATTTGGGAATCCCTTTGGATTCTTCAGCTGTTTGAGCCACATGAGTTCTCTTCTTAGTTCTTCTTTTAGCCATACTATCTTCTCTGAGTTTTTAACTTCTTCTTTCAATTATGTTTCCTACTTGTATACCATAGATATACAATTATATATATATATGTACATGGCAAGCTCATCGCACTCTTAAAAATTTTTTTTTCAAATTCGTTGCCCATGACCTCATCGCATATATCTTATCCATTCGATCCCTACGTTGGTCGATATGATAATGCTGAATAAAGAAAACAAAAAAGGACGAAAACAAGAAATAATCTAAATGTACACTAAAATAGAGAAAGTGTCATCAAGCACGTTGGACATAACCTATTACAAAACAGCTTGAGACACTGTTAACCCGCAAAGGTTAAACTGCACACTTGCGTTACATATCAAAAAAATTTTCTTCACAAAAAAATTCTGAGAAAGAAGCGAAAAATAAAAATAAAAAACCGCTATAATTTGAGACGCCATGTTTTGTCCGTTTCTTCTGTCATGAACATCATAATTTAATTTGTCGTGTTGTTTCATTAAAGTAGAGTTAAATAAGGTCAATATTACTTCAAACTAATATTGTACCTGATATAATAGTATAATAAAATGCTTTGGTATACCTGGTATTTGATGAAACAAAATGTGTTTCTTTAAAAAGAAATAAAACCTTTACTTTTCTTTACCTTTTTTTTTTTTGCTGTCGTCGTCACCGATTTCTCAGGGTATCATACCACTTTTTTTTTATGTAATATCACATTTCATAGTAAATATATCAATTAAGATTTCTAATGGAATTCGTAGTCTAAATTACATTAAAAAATGTACTTGTTTCATTCATTTTGAGTTGTTTGTCTTGTTCTTCTTCTCCTTTGCTTACAATAATACCTCTTCTTTCTCTTCTTTTTTTTTTCTTTCGTTGATGTCTTTCGTCGTCTGCTGGTATTTCAAAGCGAAAGAAATCAAAGAAAGCAGGAAAAAAATGTTTTTAAAGAAAAAACTAGGAAACAAAAGAACGATTCAAAGAAAAAAAGCTTGTTACTAAATTTTACAATTAAAATAGATTAATCAAAACACAGGAATTTATATTTCTTATCAAAAAATACTAACAATAATTAAACGAACTAATTTGCAAGAAAGAATATATAAAAAATTACTAAAACCAAGTGACAAATGAGTGAAGATCATTCAGTGACTACACAAGAAATTACTCCTGGACCAGATTCATCAAGTCTTAAAAATGAATCAAATACAAACGATTTGAATAAAATTAAAACTGAAATGGATTCAATTTCAAATCAATATAGAGAATTACAAACTTTAATTCTCACAAACGAAGATTCTGTGAATAACTCGATAACGGATCTATTAAATAGTTTGAAAACGATTTCATATAATCAATCAGTATTAGAAAATAAGTTAGATGATGCTTTAAAAAATCAAATGAATACCGATGTTTTAGTTAACAACATTAATTCAAGACTAAATAAATTATCATCATTGGTTAATGAAACAGATTTTGTAAATTCAAATGTCACTTCATCTCATATTCATAATAATCATAATTCTACCACTAACGGTGGATTAAATCATTCGTCATCATCGTACAGCAGTAGCCGTAGAGGCCCTGGCAGACCAAGAAAAGATACAGCAAATTATAGTTCTCCTAACTTACAAGACTATAATAGCAATAGTAGCGCTGGCAATAGTTTAGAACCTGTTAATATATCTTTGCCAACTGGTTCTGTCCAGTTATCGAAATCAAAGAGATATTTCATTGATCCAATTAATGATTCGCCACTACCTTCAAAACCAAGCTCTTCTTCTAACTTAGAAAATGCTGCACGCAGGAAGAGAAGAGGTAGGCCTCCTAAGAAGAGAACCGTTGATACTGTCATTATGAGTAAAGATGGTTCTAATTCATATATTTCAAATTCCTCTACGAATGGTGGCGTTGATATTGAAATGTATCCATCTGATTATGAAGATGACGAATCTAAGCGTGATATTGATGATGAAGACGATGAAGAGGAAGAAGATGATGATGATGACCTTGATGATGATGCCGACGATGCTGATTATAAAGAATCGGTAAAGAATAGTAGCAATAAAGAATCACTTCATATAATACACTCTAATCAATCAGCATCAAGTACGAACGATGACAGCAATATGGAAATTACAAGAACTCAAAGAGAATTGGATAAACTGAGGGACCCAAGAGAAAAAATGTTGGTCAACATGAAGTATAATGATAGAGATAAGGCTAAATCCTTCATGAGATCAAATCAGAAGTTATTGATCGCAATGAAAGAAGAAGAAAGAAGAAGACGGATGACAGCTGTGATTTATGATATTGACGATGGAAATTCTAAATATAGCGGGACAAATCATAATAACGCTGCAACCTATAATGAAAATGAAAATCAACAAAGAACATTCCAAATTCCAATTCTTCAAACACCAAATGGTAATAACGATAAGAATCATGATGATGGTAAGATCAATAATGCTGAATCTAACACTAATATCGATATCAATGCAGAAGTTAATACAACCCATGATTCAGGAATTCCAGGAACACCTTTCTCTAATCCGAGACATCAAGATATAAAGCCAGTGTTGTCCCAAAGTGTAGATATTTCCCAACCAAAGAAAGTTGGAATATCTTCCATTTTAAATTCCGATGATAGCTCACCTAATAAGGAAACATCACTTAACTCGGCAGCAATTAATGCTACCCATCCAGTTATGAAGATAGAATCAAAGGATAAAAGGAAAAGATCAAAGACCGATATTTCGATGTTAGAAAATGATGAAGGTAATGACGATAAATCCAGTATTGATATCAATATTAGTGGAACAAGACAGTTGAGAAAGAAAAGGTTGGTTTCTACCTCTGCTTCCTCTCCCCCTCTGACAGCAGCTTCAATGACTGGTGTAATATCAACAGTAAGGCCAGGAAACGATTCTATGGTTACACATGACAGTAATATTAGTGCCAAAACATCAAATGATACCGTTGGTAGCACATCTGATTATAAGACTACATTACTGTTGGGGTCTCCTATTGAATTATTGTGTAAAGATGGCTTTTTCTACCAAAGAGCCGTGCCCGATGTGCCAATAACAACAGGTGCTTATCTTGAATTTAAATTCAAATCTAAGGAAGAAGAATTATTAAGAGGTTTACCAGCAGGTTCTGAAGGAAGACATGATCGTAATAATGCACACTTTTTCAAACCAAATATTGAAAGAGAAACTGAGACTGCCTTTAACATTTTAAGTGCAACTACATTAACTGAGAAGTATGTTAATTCCTTAGAATACTTCTTAATGGAATTCCGTTGGGAAAATAAGTTGGTTGGTTTAGGTTTAAAATTAAGGGAATCAAAGAGAACATGGCAACGTAGAAAAGCACTATTTGCATTATTCGAATTTTGGAGAGACCAATCGATAGAAAAACGTAATTTTAAGAATTTTACAATATTGCATGCAGTAAAGGAAATGGAAAACTATAGATTATTCATCAATAGATCTGTTTCTTGGTTCTACAATCATATTACCTTATTGAAAATGATTCTATATGATTTATGTGATAAAGTTGATAGTCAATGGAGAGATTGGATGTTTCCAAGAGGTGCTGAATTGCCAATGTTGGGAGTATATAGTTCCGAGATGGGAACAAAGATTGATGTGAATAATATTAATGGTGCTATTGATAATTTACTAGTATTTGACTTTTTAGATGATGGTAGTAGAAATAGGCAGATTAAATCATCGAGAATTAGAGCACCAAAACCTGGAGCTTTATCTATAGTTGGTGTTGGTAACGATGGTGTTAGCATTAGTTCTGTTCCTACTCTAATTACATTACCCGGTACAAAACTTTCCGGATCTTCCTCTACCAATCGTGGTTCTGGTTCTCTTCATACCTTGGTTCCATCGACACGTGCCTCAAGACCATCTCCATAATTCTTTTCTACATGATAAGCATCCTATTTTTCAAGAACTTAGAAGGAATCCAACAGAACTCTGATGAAGTAAAGCAGATTTTTTATCGTTTATAAGAACAGTTGTAAAACTATATATGCATTTTTAAAGAAAAATGATAGGTATGATATTTTCAGAATATGTAGGAAATTGATGTATCAGCAAAAATGGATAAGAATATGAGTATGCATTTTTACCGCAGGAGTGAAGGTCGCAAAATTAAGATCAATAGAATCCACATTTATTCAAATAAAGTATAATATTGTCCTAAAAATACTACATATACTGTTCCGTAGAAGCAATCACTTTGAGAAGAAGCTTCTCCACTTCCAGACCTATATGATTATTGTATAATCAATTACTTTATAATCCTAGTATACTAGATTAAAATGATATCCAACAAAATTTCGGCAGCCATGGCCAAAACACCGAAGTAGCCTGGCTCTTATACTATCTCAGAACTACTAAACTTAATTAGATATAATTCCAATCCGATTAATAGGGTATTTTGTTTGTTTCTCAAATAATTAAATCATACATGTAAAACTCCACATCTTTCTATAAAAGATCACACTTATTGTATTCGGATCAACAACACTGGAAAAGCAATTTCAAGCTCAAGGCACTCGCCTAAGCAAAAAGATTACGTGCGACTTTTCATAGGATCTCTAAGAACATGCAGAGGCTATCAAAGTAAAAAAAATAATTACAAAAGAAAAAGAAATTCTATGGGACTATGGTGCGCCTATTTCTGTGCTCGAAGGTGCGTATGAAATCCTTCTATATATATATATATATTAAATAATCCAATTAGTATTCCTAATGTGGTAAAGGACGTTGATAAAGTTACGATTCCCCATCATTTGAGAGCAGCAATTTCTATGGTCATTGCATAATATCTCCGGCATGAAGAATGATATTATGTGGGAATTGAAACAGGTCGAGCCGGTTGTATTAGTGTACTCAGTAGGGTGTGGAGGAAATGGTCCAACTTATGTCATTTTAAGCAGAGTTCGTTTGAGTTCTGTTCTAGCACTATAGTCATATCATCGATTCTTCATGTGAATTAAAAAAATTTTCTTCACCTCTTGAAATTCAGTGAACCGGCATACAACGAGAAAGAACAGAAATGTTGGATCAGAAACTGATGAACGCAATTTGGAGTTGCTCGTAACAGTTGTTATTATTTTCGCTCTGCTTTTCTCTCTTCTTTTAGGATAATATATATATAGATATTTATTGGCACTTCATTATTTTTTCACCTTCAGTTCCCAATGCTCTTGTCTTATTATTATTTTTTTCACCGTAATCTCTTAAATAATTTTATATACACAAAATGGACTCACCTGGCAGAAACTTACCTCAAATAAATTCAATATGGATCGATGAAGATCAAGACTGTGAAAAATTATATGGCTTACAACGAGAAATATACATGAGTGACGAAAACGAAGAACTTAGAATTATGATGCTAAATAGCGCTATACCAATTCTTCCCCATAGAAATAACATTGATTTACCATTAGTACTAGGCAGCGAGCCACTTACACCTGAAACAGAGCATTCTTTTAGTCCAATAAGACAAAGAAGTGAAAGCCCATGTCAAATGACACCAAAAAAGAGTGGTAGATTCAAGGAATCTCTAATAAACAGTAGATTATATAGATTAATTAAAGATACTCGTGACAGCAAATTAACCAGAAGCAGGTCTTTAAATTCAATTTCAAGTCCATTTGATTTTCAACATATCTCGCACGCGAATAGAAATGAAAGTCCAGAACCAACCACACCAACTAAATCACCATATCAGACTAGTATTCATAAATTTGCACAAACATCAAATGTCAGAAAACTGAGCAGTGCGTTCGTGACTGAACCTCAAACGCCTACCTTAAGTATAAAATCAGAAAGATTTCAAAGTTGTTATTACGAGAATGAAGATGTTAATTCATATGATGATCAAGAGGAGGTTGAAATTAGCGATGATATAAGGATATCAAATGGCACTTACATGACACTTGATTCAACTGATTGTGGTTTAGAGGACTTACTAAATTATACTTTTCCAACAACCATTGATGAAACAAACAGAGACATTACAAAATAATACCCGGAGCACCCCCGACTCAGCATCATTTAAAAGTTAAAAGAGAATACCAAATAATTCCAAATTATCCCCTGTGCATTTAAAAACATTAGTACACTGGTTGTACAAATGTTTTCGTTTCTTTATATAGTTAGTTTTTTCTATTGTAATAATAGGTAATTTAAAAATTGTCAAGCTTTATAAACTATCTGCCCTTCTGTTGTATGGTTGAAATTTCGCATACATCAGAAAAAAAAATAAAAGAGTACTGGAACATTGTATATCTGAGTAGCACTGGAACTAAACGGAATTAACCAAGCACATATAGCAGAGACAACAAGAGGCAAATGATTGTATGTATATGAACATGAACAAGACGATCATAGTAAGAACGCTTACTCTTTTAGCCATCGGTTTCCTATTTTTTTTCTCAAGCAAGATTGAAATGAGTTCCATCTCACATATTAAAGAGTACCATGACGATATTGCATTAATGAATCAGAACTCATTATCGCACCAGGAAGAAGTCGACGATGATAATGAACGTAAAAATATAGGCCGTTCGGCTTGGTTATTTTTTCATTCTGTATTGGATAGCGTTAAGGATAAGCCAAATGAAAAGGAGTGTGTAAGACTAAAGCGGTTTATTGATACCTTCGATACATTTTATCCCTATTGTAGCCAGTCAAAGGAAAAACTATTCAACGAGATGGTTATCGAATATCCATTACAATGTCGAAGTCGGCAGAGTATTAAACTATGGGGTTGCGAGATACATAATAGGATAAATACAGAATTAAAGAAACCACAGTTTGACTGCCAGAAGCTATTCGATGAAACGATTAATTTCAATAAGGTAACTATAGATAAAGAAGGTAAACAGTTAGGATAGAAATAAAATGTTTATTTATTGATAGTTATTTATTTTTTTGATTTATTTAAATCAGTGTATATAATAATGCTGAGAGAATATCGAGAGTAAATGAATATGAGAAGTAGATGCAATGTTATTTAAATTTATAATTCTTTTTGTCTTTTGTTTTTCTTATTTAATTCCTCTATAATAGGCTAATAGAGTTTTGTCTTGCTACTGGTCTCACATTTTCATTACCTGATAAAACTTTCTCTAGTTTCTCTAAATCAGTTATACTAGCATCGGAGTTCTTTCTTGAACTTGGTTGAGATACTGGTGATAAAGATGGGATGACAAATGGCTTAGAGACATCAGAAGTTAATGGTAAAAAGGAAATCATTTTTGTTTTATTAGTGTTTGATATTGTAATTGTTTGTATGCTTGTTTGCTTATTGATATTATTATACTTAACAAGAGAAATAAGAATAAAGTTAAGACACAAGTAACTACAAGATAAGAATTATAAGTTCCTTATATATTAAATTAAAATATATCTTAATAATTCAAAAAAATAAAAAAATAGGTGACAAAAAGGCTTGTGATCATTCATTTGTATCCTTGTTGATCGATGATGCAATAACTATATTTTTACTATGGGTCATCAACTTTCACCACTTTTGTTCACTGATTGTAAAGAAAAATTATCAATTTTAGTGATATAATGTGATGACTGATCATAAAAATAAAATAATCTTGAATGTTGTAATGACCGTGCCTTTTAGATAACACTGTAGAAATAGTCATACACCCTATCAGAAGATATTCAAGAACGCTACTTAACCACCGCTTTCTTTGTTCCTTCCGTCAATTTCTTTAACGCCACAGGAAAAACCCGGGTAATTTTACCCGCACGGCAGTTAAAATCGTCCTCTTTTTTTTTATGAAAGTTCGGACGTATGGATGAATCTTCACCACTTTAATTCGCTTTTTACCGAATTAGAAAGCGGCTTTGAGCGAATCTACGGAGTATTACGAAATTCCGTGGAATGATATTAGTTCAGAG
>PPOM03000338.1:146758-159854 GCA_003708925.3 Kazachstania martiniae
AGTTCAGAGGGTCGGTTACCGCCGCCCCTTATAGATAGTCTTTCTAAATGATTCTACAGGATTCTACAGGATTCCAATGGTTTTTGGAGGGTGACATAGGTCATTTCATTATTAGCTAATGATAACGGTACTGATATTTTATTTATGGTCATTCAGGTCGATACTTAATAAGATTTAAGGAAATTTGATCACGTGTAAATTAAAGGTTTATCTTCTATTTTTGAGTTTTTTTTGTCACTACGCCACGTATTAAGGTTTTATACATGTCTACTTATAGATTAATGTCAATTTTAATATTTATTATTAGTTTATAGAGGAGAGTTTTATATATGTATAGGGTGTGATTGTATGTGTTATGTTTGTATATGATTATTTAATCAATTGAACGATTATAGTAATAATAAAACAAAGTTTGATTGTTTCTTTGTTATTCTAATTTATTTAAACGTATAACCAATTATGGATTGTGTTGCTTTTAATGCTTCATATTTAACTCTTGAATCACTATGATTTAATAACTCCATGATCACTACTTTGCCATTTAATTCATTTAAAATTTTAATACTATCGTCAGGTAATAATTCAATTATGTGTGTAATATCATTTAATAAAATTGATAAGATTTTATTATTTGATTCATCATTAGTTTCTTTAACCTTAAATTCAATTAATAAGTTAATTAGCTGTTTGAAAATTTTCCAATTATCTTTTTTGAAATTTTCAATGTTATCTAACCAGAATCCGTTATCAATATGTGGTGGTGACCAAACGATCAATTTTGAGTTTAACTCGGCTAAATATTCATCAAAGGAACTCAATTCTTTATATTCTGCTTCTAAGATCTCTTTTAAAGTAACTAAATCATTTCTTAATTCTTCATCAGAATACTTTCTGCCGCTTAAACTATCAATTGTGGAGATACCATTGCCCAGTAGAATTAAATTTTTGATGAAATTCTTGTAGTTTCTATTATTTTCTTTATAACATAATTGTAAAATGATTGAAATAGACAATCTTGAGATTTTTTCCTTTATTGTTATTTTAATTAATCTCAATAAGTTGAAAAAATCATTCAAATATTTTGTACTCATTTCGTCAGATATCTTCTTATTGAACGTTAATAGCCAAATTAGTAACAATGAATAGTATTGTAATTGAATACCTAGGTTATTGGAATTAGTGTTGACTAATGATTTTTCATGCTGTGGAAGGGAACTGTTCGTTGTCGTAGTACCAGCACTACTACTGGCACTGGCAATAGTGGAAGCATTTAACCCTTTACTACTGTTATTATTATCACCAAGAGTTCTATTGATGATTTTAAAGATGGTTGGTAAGAAATCAGACTCATGGGCCCAAATAATTGGACGGTTCTCGTTTATCGTACTAACTTCTTGTAGTAGTCTAATACAAATATAGCAGGTGTCCATTTGTTCCGTGTTGGTCAAAATTTGTAAAAATTTCTTATTCGATAGGAATTTATCAACAAGATCAGTGTTGTTTAAACCAGGTTGTATTAATAGTGAAACTAAGTTAAATGACGAAATTAAAATTGTTTGGGAATCATAGTTTTCTTTAAATGAGGCATTAAACAACTCAATCAACTTATCAGGATTGGATTGGAAAAATTTAATAGTATCTTTACTAACAGTATAATGTGGACATGATAATAATTCAGAGATTAAGTTTTGAACTGACTTCTCGCAATCAACGTTACTGTTTGATAACAAATGGATCAATGGTAAAATAATAGAGTCATCAACTTTCAAATTCTTTAACTCCTCTACTTCAGTGCTTTTGATTAATAAATTTTCCAACTTTTTAGCAATTGAAGCGTCCAGTTCACTAATTTCACTAGATCTGGCTAATGCATCCCAAGCCACAGAACGTGAACGAATAGCATTACGAATGACATTGAAATGTGTACTGTCTAGCAGGATCCTTCTAGCATCCGTTTCAGAAGTCGTCATTGCCTAAGATGTCTTGTTGGGGTTTAATTTCAGACAAGTTTACTGTTGCTAAAAAAGGTTTTTATTTTTATTAGTTCAAAACTAATTGTTGCAACTTTTCTTCAAGGAAACCAAAAAAAAAAAAATTAAGACAGTAATAGCAATTCGGGTAACAAAACGCAGCGCCAATATAAGAAAAGTACACCTTCAGGAGACAAAAGAAAGATGAAATTAGAAGAAAGTTACATTTTAAAAGTATGCATGTTCATTAGTCTTGTATTATTTGGTTATATATATTTATGTAAATTAGAGAGAGAAAAGTCGGTAGAATATATAAGAAAGAGTTTGTTTTGGAGTAAAGTTTCTTTAAATTTAAGAAGATTCTCTTTCGAATTCTTTACTCATGTTAGCGTTTTCAATAGCACCACAAACAGTTTCACACATAATACCAGTGACTAAATATGGATCGATGTTAGAGGCTGGTCTACGATCTTCGAAGTAACCGTAACCTTCCTTGGCGACGGATCTTGGAATTCTAATGGAGGCACCTCTGTTAGCGACACCAGCAGAGAAGTTAGACATGGAAGCAGTTTCATGTCTACCAGTTAATCTTTGGTCGTTATCAGCACCATATAATTTAATGTGTTCAGCATGTCTCTTAGATAAGTTTTCGATGGCTTGATCAATGTACTTCATACCACCTGGTAATCTCATGTTCTTAGTTGAAACATTAGTATGACAACCAGCACCATTCCAGTCACCCTTTAATGGTTTTGGATGGAAAGAGATCTTAACACCGAATTCTTCAGCTACTCTATGTAGGAAATATCTGGCCATCCATAATTGATCACCCATTTCAATACCGGTACATGGACCAACTTGGAATTCCCATTGGGAAGGCATAACTTCAGCGTTAATACCAGAAATTTCAATACCAGCGTATAAACAAGCTCTGTAATGAGCTTCAATGACATCTCTAGCGTAAACCTTACCGGCACCAACACCACAGTAGTATGGACCTTGTGGAGCTGGGAAACCACCCTTTGGCCAGCCGTAGACGTTATCATACATATCAAATAAAGTGTATTCTTGTTCTAAACCGAACCAGATTTCTTCATCCTTGTGAGCGTTCATTAACTTAGCAGCTTCATGTCTGTGGTTAAATTTATTTGGAGTACCGTCGTTGTTGTAACATTCAGCTAAAACAATAATGTTGTCACCTGTTCTAAAAGGATCTGGATAGAAAGCAACTGGCTTTAAATAGATATCAGAATCATGACCTGGAGCTTGATTAGTAGAAGAACCATCAAAGTTCCATTCTGGTAGCTGATCAATAGAAGTAATTTTCTTCTTTAAAGTTCTACCTTTAGAACGTAAATGACCGGTACCATCAACCCAAACGTATTCCGCAATGATTCTACCCTTTTGATCTAAATCTAAGTATTTTTGTAAAATTTGAGTCTTTTCAATGCTAACGTCAGTCATCTTTTTTGATTATATGTATTTGTGTGTGTATGTGTGTGCTTTTGTGCTCTTTAAAGAAATATCTATCAAATTAAAAATTTGAAATAAAAAATAATAATTGGAATACAAAAAGGAAAAATTCAAATTGTATTTAAATACTAATTGTAGTATTTGTGTCTATAGTTTAATAATATATTTATATTTTATTATTACTGTTATGAAAAAAAAAAGAAATTAATGAAAAAAAAGAATTTACAAATAAGATTTACTTTAATAACTAAAATGGATATTCTATATATATACATATTTTATTCGAAATAATAAAATAGTTAACAATCAAAATTTCAAATTAAATTAATAAAAAAAAAAAAGAGTCTAATGAATCATCTGTCTAAGTATCCTTATCTTACTATCTATTCCTTGTTTGTTATTATTATTATTTATTTACTTTATTATTATTATTAAAATTCTATCTAAAGCCGTCATTACATTTCTTAATTAGAAATCATTAAGCCATTTGAAATTTAAAATTTTTCATTTCAGAGCATCGATGGATCATTTTTTATTGAATGCATAATAAATATTTGGGGGGATGATCAATACGGAGTAGTTAATTTCAATGCAGTGATAAATAGTACTAGTACATTATAGTAGGTGTCAGTCTAAATTTGTAACGTATATTTAATGAATGATGTTAAAATACCGCAATTGTAAACATTAGATAAGAATAGATAATAAAATAGATAGATGGATATAGAGAGATAGATAGGATAGATAGAAAAGATAGAGAGATTTTAACTTTGTAGGGAATTTTGTTTGGTTATTCGGATTGGTGGGATAAAGGTCCAGCCATTTTATTTTGTTTATATTTAAAGCGGTATTTATTCTCCGTTATTGATTTCTTTTCTACGGCAGTTAAAAGCGAAATTTTGTTACTTCCATAAAGTAAGAATATAGTAGTAACAGATGATAGTGTAGGAGGATGTAGGCTCTTTTTTTTTTTTTTTTTTTTTTTTTTCTTCTTCGAGTGTATTTATGTCACCCGGCTGTATGGAGATAAGAGATTAGTTAATTCAAGTATCTATGTTGGATTAAGTATCAATGTTAAAGTATGATTGTAATTAAAATGTGTCAGTTAATGAATGAACAGAATTGACAAGTAAATAAAGTTTATTGTTTTATTATTCTTATTATCATGATTAATGATCTTTATAATTACATTGTGACATATACAGAGGGTAGATTAGATAATATTATTTTTTTTATGATTGTTGCTGCTGCTGTTGTTGCTTTGTTTTATCGAGGTTTTCGTAATCTTCTTTGGTGAACCATTTACCTAATTCCCAAGAAGGTAAATTTGCCATGGTAACGGCACCGATGTAACCTTGTACTTTACGATCCATTACGATTTGGTTAGCAAATGTAACTAATTTGTATTGTGGGAATCGTATGGATAATTCTTTAATAATACGTTGTTCCATACCGTCTAATAATGATGTAGAGCCTGTAATGATAACGTTGGTTAAAAGTAATGAATAGATTTGTTCGGGGGTCATTGTAGAAGTAGAACTAGTAGTAGTAGTAATATTATTATTTTTATTATTTGGGCCTCCGTTGATCATTGCACCTATTGTAGTAGAATTTTTTTTAGTCAATGTCATTGAGGGTCCAATATTGTTGACGACATTGTTACTCATTGAGCTAATTGAAGCCCCTGCTTTCTTTATTGATTTACTAATTAGTTCACCTAATCCGTCAGCATTTGAAAATTTTTCAGAGAGCATTTCAGGTTGGAATAAATATTCAGGAATCTTATAACATTCTCTATTTTCAAATTGCATTGTTGTTTTTTCTGTCATGTTTTTGAATAAATAATTCTTCTTTTGGTTTAATGGGTTATTGTTTTTGCTTACAGAGGTAATGGCGTCCATGTTCATCTTGTTGTTATTGTATTTTTGTAGTTCAGTTTGTTGTTGAATGTACATGTCGCTTTGTTCTTGGTAGTATTTTTCAATTTCAATTAGATTTCTGTCACTTACTTCCAACATATTGACTTTGAAATCTTTGATCCAAGTATTGGATTCTAACCAGATGTCGATAGATCTTTTAGTGCTACCGTCTTCCATGTTGACAGTATCGCCTTCTTTATCTTGTGTAAGTTTTCCTTTAAATAATTCCGATATCTGATAATCCAGGAAATCACCACCGAATTTAGATTTCATTATACTATTCTTGATAACAGTACCATCGAAAACTGGAGTTACATTGCAACCATGACTTCCAATATCAACAACTAATGCGGAGTTCTTACCCATTGCTAAGGCAATAGATAAAGGTTCAATAATAATTTGTAACACGGGAATATTGAACTTATTGAATGCTAAATCCATATACTTTTCAACAATATAGGTTGATAGTTCATCTTTAATAGTTGGTACAGTTATAAGCAATGGATATTCACTTGGGTTGCATTTCAATTGCTTTTCAAATATATATCTCCATTGCTTTTCAAGCGCTTCCCAATTATACGGAATGCCATTCTCGTCAATTATAGTATATACCTCGGCATCTGATTTAGCCTTGGCATCGTTTGCAACTTCTAGCATTTCAAAAAGACCAAATACATATTCGTCAGGTTTGGATTGAAATTTTATATAACTGGATGGAATAACACATTTTGGTAAGTCAACGTTACTGAAACCAGCTACAGTGGAGTTGGAACCACTATGGATCACAATACACTTCTTGTTGGCGGACATTGATCTTAAGCTCCTCTTGTATGTCTCTTTTCTTTGCTATTTAGTTTATGTTTATCATGCGAATCAATTTTAATTTTAAATTTCAAACGGTTTTGAATTTTTGAAGTTTTCGAACTTTTTGACTTAAAGGCGCGTCGTAATAATTTACATCACATTTGTATTTACCTTGGCGGCAAGACTTAATGGCACAAGAGCCTCCAACGTTTGCGTTTTCCAATTGCACATAAGATTATTAATGTACTCTACTTCAATTGATTGTTTTTTTTTAAAAAACTCTGTGAAACCTTGCTAATAATTGTTCCACTAATGAAGAGAATAATATGCAAAAATAACTCAACTGGGTATGTATGACACAAGCATTCAAAGACAATTCTATATTAGTAAGAGAATAAAGAAATAAGTTATCCATTTAACATACAAATTATACAAATGTTTAGGACTATAGAAAGCTTAACACTATAGATGCAACATCCTTATTTTTAGTACCAAGTTTCATATTTTATTTTACGAATAACCAAGGAAGTTTTTACTGTTTAGAGTTGTATGAAAATATGAACCTAGGAAATATTTCATAGACAATTGAATCTTAATTCACTACATGTTTATTTTTGGTAGAACCTTTTTAATATTATAATCAAAATGATAGTTTCTGAACTAAACAATAACTAAACCCATTATCTAAATAAAACATATTTGATCACTATCAACGAATTTTTTGTTATTGACTTTTCTCATCGAAAATATTGAAAAAAAATTTATGATTAATTCATTGAATGCATAATGAATTGTTTAAATTTTTATTAAATTGAATTAATTTTACTAATATTGAAATTGAAATTTGTATTATATATTCTTTTTTTCTTCTTCTTTTCTTATTTCTTAGATTGTTTTATTAAATGCTCACTAGAGCTTTATTCTCAATCAAAACAACCAAAAACTTAACGTTCTTCCAAAGACTGATGTCTGAACAAATCCCAAAAGAAAGCGCTTCCCCAAAGGCTCCAAAGGCTCCAAAGAAGTCAAAATTACAAGTTTCTTTAAAGACCCCAAAGGGTACTAAAGATTGGGCTGATACTGATATGGTTATCAGAGAAGCTATCTTTAATTCTTTATCTAGCTTATTCAAACGTCACGGTGGTGTTACCATTGATACCCCAGTATTTGAATTACGTGATATCTTGGCTGGTAAGTATGGTGAGGATTCCAAATTAATTTACAATTTAGAAGATCAAGGTGGTGAATTAACTTCTTTACGTTATGATTTAACAGTTCCATTTGCCAGATATGTTGCTATGAATAATATTCAAAATATTAAGAGATACCATATCGCTAAGGTTTACAGAAGAGATCAGCCAGCGATGACCAAAGGTAGAATGAGAGAATTTTACCAATGTGATTTTGATGTCGCTGGTGCCTATGAATCCATGGTTCCAGATGCTGAAATATTATCTATCGTTGTCGAAGGTTTGACTGGTTTGGGGATTAAAGATTTTAAGATTAAATTAAACCACAGAAAGATCTTAGATGGTATTTTCCAAGTCTCTGGTGTTAAAGATGAAGATGTTAGAAAGATTTCTTCCGCTGTTGATAAATTAGACAAATCCCCATGGGAAGTTGTTAAGAAGGAGATGACAGAAGAAAAAGGTCAAACAGAGGAAACTGCTAATAAGATTGGTGAGTATGTTAAATTAAACGGTTCTTTAAAGGAAGTTTACGATGCTTTAGCTCAAGATCCAGTTATTGCTGCTAATGAACTAGCTAAACAAGGTTTAGAAGAAATGGCTAGTCTTATGACTTACAGTGAAGCTTTCGGTATTGATAAGTTCATTTCTTTCGACTTATCTTTAGCCAGAGGTTTAGATTACTACACTGGTCTAATTTATGAAGCTGTTACTGCTGCATCCGCCCCACCAAAGAACGCTTCTGAATTGAAGAAGAAGGCCAAATCTAAGGACGACGCTTCTGAATATGTTGGTGTAGGTTCCATTGCTGCAGGTGGTCGTTATGATAACCTGGTTAACATGTTTGCTCAGGCCTCAGGTAAGAAGTCTGCCCAAATACCATGTATTGGTATTTCTTTCGGTGTCGAAAGAATATTCTCTTTAATTAAACAAAGAATTGGCGAAAATAACTTAAAACCAGCTGCCACACAAGTTTTTGTTATGGCCTTTGGTGGTGGTAAGGACTGGAATGGTTACTTACCGGAAAGAATGAAGATTACCAAGCAATTGTGGGATGCTGGCATTGAATCCGAATATGTTTATAAGTCTAAGGCTAACCCAAGAAAGCAATTTGATGCTGCTGAGAAAGCTGGTGCTCAAGTCGCTGTTATCTTAGGTAAAGAAGAGTACTTAGAAGGTAAATTACGTATTAAGAGATTAGGTCCAGAATTCGCTGATGACGACGGTGAATTAGTTGATACCACTAACTTCTTGGAAGTTGTTAAGCAAAAGTTATCTGAAGTTCATGAAGATGGTGTCAACGAAGTTACTCGTTTAATAAGAGGGTTATGAATATAAATTCAATTATATAATCATGAAAACATAAAATATAGAATATTTAACTAATTTTATTAGTATAATAGCGTCCTGAAAGTATTACAGACCTAATGCACCTCTCCCCATGTCTCTAGTACTTTGCTCCAGCATCTCACTCATGCCATCACCCATCGCAGTTGTGTACTCAGCAATATTATCACCTAAAGAATCCCACTCTGAATTAAGCTTTCTAGAAACATTTCTCAGTACGTTAAATCCCCTATAATTCTGTGAGTTTCTTCTAACTTTTTGATATTTCTTGGCATTTTCATCAGCAATTTGTTCTGTATCTGCCTCTTGTTCCACTTGAACACTTGCAAATAAACTTTCCTTATATTTTGAGGTTCCCTTATAATCCCCTCTTAATATATTGTCTATTTCTACTGGGGAGCAATAAGCTGTTCCTCTCATCCATTGTAGTGGGTTAACTCTGGGTCTGCTTGCTATTTTCAGATTTGGATTGTATAAAGTGTCTGAGTTCTTTTTTGTTGCGTCTTCAAAATCGTTACCTTCGTGATAGACAGTCGACACTAAATAGGCTTCTGCCTTACCAGTTCGTACTACCACATCACCGTTTTTTAAAATAGACGACTCTTTAATATATTGCGATTGAACAGGAAATGTTGTACTGAAAACTTTAATTACAACCAAGTCATTTGAAGATAAAACAATAATATCACCATTAATGAGAAGACAAATAATAACAGTTATAGATCCACTTCCTCCTTTATTTTCTAGGGATACTTGGGAAACACCACTTGCAACAATCTCACTTTCAAATGATTTTTCCTTTTGGAAAGAATTACCTAATTTAATTAGCTTCAGCTCTCTTTTAGCCGTAACCACAAGTGACGCTGAGATACAGGAATGTTTTGAGAGATTTTCGATAATTTTCGATTCTGCATGACATAATCTCCCTGTTGTTTCGTCAAAAGAATCTAACTTTATGATGGCACCATTCAATATACTTTTCATAATGCCAACTCTTTTAACAGTAAACATTTTTCCTTCTGCAGGAAGTATCTTATAAACTATTAAATCACCAGAATCACTACCACAAACCATCAGAAGATTTGGACTGTTCTCACTACCATAGGCTGAAACAATGAAATCAATGGTATTAACATATTTGGCTAATATTTTAGATTCTTCAATTATGGTTGTTTTCATAATAACTTGAGACCTATCAGTATGCACAATTAAAAGGGTCCCGTCATCATAACCGATTCCAACAAAACCAGCATCACTATATGTTAATGCAGTGACCTTCCCACATCTAGCATGAACAGCGAGCTGTGGCATGAATCCGTATTTTACATTATCAGGTGCTCTTGACCTGACATCAATTAGAAGAGAATCAAAACTGTTAATAGAGAACCTTCTAAATTCAATTGCTAATTCTTGATTATTCTGTATTTCTCCTGGAGAAAAGAAACTATTATGTTCAAACCTATATATCACAACATCTCCAACTTCATTAGAAACGGCTAATCCTGCTGAAGAAGAGGCAAAGGAAACTTTATCAACAGATTTAGCTATGCCACTATTAAGTACATGGGACGTATTTACTTCAAAAACCGAATTATGGTCATGATCACGATTTGAGGCGTCCCAAATTCTTACTGCACCATTTGTATGACCAGTTAACAATAATGATCTTCTTGGTGTCGATCTGGAAGGTATTCTAGAAGTAAACCCTCCCCTCAAAAAGCTATCGTAGTTTGGAGCAACAGCCATCATATCTAACCAAACTTCACTAGAAATAGATGTCCCAATAGTTTTAGTCGTAGTTGGTCTAACCCAGTCAATAGCTTGTGGAAAGAAGTGTGCTGTATGTACAAATTCACCATCTGGATAAAGGACAGTCTCAATTTCACCGTCATCAAGAAGAACCATTACAATGTTCGGAGCATGGCAGCCTGCAAAATAAGGTGATGCAGACGGAATTGGGATGATATCTTTTAAAACTTGTTTATTTACAAGTGGTGACATTTTTTGTTGATTAAACTCAGCAAAATATTTGCTGACACTAGCATATGAAGTTACAGAATATAATGGTGTTTTACCAAGGTCGATAAAGGTCAAACCTTGACTATCTACACTGTTATCAGATGCACCATTTGCAATCAAAAGACATGTATATTCAGGGTTTTCCTGACATATCCATTTTGCTTTTACAATATGTGGTAGCTCTGGGTTTGGTTCCTTTGCCAAATTTCGAACGGGTATGTTAATATCTGACTCAAATAGTGTTCTAGCTTGGATTAATTGACCAGTATTTGCATCCCAGAACACTAAAGAATTATCATCATATATTGTGAGAATATAAAGAGAGTTGGGATGATATAATGATTGAATTAAGTGTGGCCTTCTTATGGTACTCATGTTTTTGGAGTAATCGCCCCCGGGGGCATATCTTGGGACTTCATAAACAAACTTTTGTTTCACTTTCTTTTCAATAAAAGTATAAATTACAGTTTTAAATGTGTAAGAAACTAAGACACTTCCTAAATCTCTAGGATTCCAAGTAATTGATACAACAGGGCTATTCGATTTGGATTGGAGATTTTTGATTTCTTTCAACTGGTTATTATCAACATTATATGATAGCACTGCACCATTTACCAATCCTATCAACATCCAAGTAAGTGCAGGGTCTGTTTCTATACAAGTAATTTCGGAAGGTGATATTATTGTGTTTAATACCTTCTTTGAATAGGTTGAAAGAGTAGTAATCTTATTATTAGTATCGACTACTACCAAATATGTTCCCTTGATAAATGCCATTTCCTTAATTAATACCTTCTCAAGAGTGAAAGTTACCTGAACCTGTTGTTGTCCAAAAACATATATCTTACCAGCATCTGTTGCTACTGCCAATAAACTTTGAGTATAGTCATAAGTTAGTTTGATAGGCTTACCTCTCATACCAAATTCACTGACATTAGCTACCTTAAATATATCATCATACATATTTTTATTTGCTACAGCAGATGAACCCGAAACAACAGAATTAGTAACAGTATTAGCACTCTTAAATGCAGATGATACTGTTTTTACCCCATATCCGGGGGCTCTAGACGTAGCTTTTAGTACCTTAGTCAATGGATTTGTGTGTTTCTCAAACATTACTCTTTTCTATCTATTTCCTACTTTATTGGTACTCTTAAACTAACAGTACTGCATAAACATGATATATTTAATCAGGTACCAATCTAAACTTTCATTTTTTATATAGGTAGACTTACATAATATCCCTTAACAGCTGAGATGATTAGCGCATCTAATCTTTTTTCTTCAAGATTTTCGTCTAATGAAAACTCCGGAATACTAACATAATCCTATTAATTTTATTAATGATACAATTGTTATTACATATATATATATATATATATATATATATGTATATATGATACGAAGTTATTTAATTGAAGCGCTATATCTTTGTTATACGTTTAGATTTTGGAGTTCGTTTAGATTTAAGAATACGTTTAGGTTTGATAGTATGCTTATTTTCTGACTGAGTTTTTATGTAGCTTATGGTATTATAGAACTTCTTGTTTTCAGAGTCTGTTAATTCTTCTACCTCACTCAAGTCCTCATCCTTCATCAAAAGAGGACCATTCCACAGCCTTTCTGTAGTACGCGTAACATCAATTTCGTCAACTATAAAATCTTTTCGCAGCATGTCGGAGAAATCATATTGTTTTGCTGCACTGATCAATTTTGCAAAGGTATCCTTCATCCTCTTTATATTTGTTCTATTTAAGGTCGGAATTTCATCAGAGGCCTCTAAGTGCTCGAATAAACCACCCATTTCTTCTTCTAACGATTTGATTGATGTGAACTCAAATTTTTTGCATCTATCAAATATCTCCATTTTTCTTTTATTTTGAAGGGTTCTATCTAATGCTTTGAAAGAACTTTCTTCAGTTAACTTTGATAGTACACATGTTTCTAATATGTACTTATCAGGATTGGATAATATTGCTCGAATTTTGGATTCACTCTCAATCAAACCAATATGATGCCTATTACGTTTGTTAACCAAATCAGCAATAACTTCAATCTTCTCTAAATCCTTCATAATAATGTCAGTAAACCCAATTTTGTTATCAATACTCTGCTTATCAATAAGATTATACGGATATTTCAAATCGTTATCAGTAAGTGAAATTAGTGGTGCACCTCTGTTATATTCTCTTTTTAGAGTCCAATAGCGGCAAAGTTGATAGCTCATTTGTTCAACATACTTTACATCAACCTGGAACACTTCAAGTACTTGCTGAAGCAGTTTAGTAACAATACCAGGCATTACTAGACTTTCTTTAAAACGTCTTCTGTGAATGCCACTCTGAATTTTGTTCAACGTTTCAGTTTTGTTGTA
>PPOM03000338.1:159876-175388 GCA_003708925.3 Kazachstania martiniae
TACTGAAGAATGCCTCTCACAGAAGCTTTCAATGTTAGAGTCACCACCGAGTGCAACTTCTGCCAGTGAACCACTCTCCAAGGAAGACATTTCTAAACCCGCCTTTTGTGCACAGCTTACATGGTATGCAGTAAAACAATTCTTATACGAACATTGGATACATGCTCCATATTTTATTTTGCAGATAGCACAGTTCAACTTCCATCTCGAATTAGGAATTCTGTCAATACCTTCTACAGGCTCTAAATAATGCCAGTTACCAAAACATAATTCTTTAACCCAGACTGCACATAACACGTGAACCCAGCTACCACAGGTCGTTTGCTTTAGTGGACCTCCTAACGCCGGACAGACTGCACATTGTGGCCTATATGATACAGCTCTATGTTGTAGACAAGCACGACAAAGCCATGGACCTGGTGGGATAAAAATAATCCCATAACAATCTTGGTGGACTGCTAGATTACAACTATCACAAAAAACAATAGTATTATTAGATGTCTCAATTCCGTTACATATAGAACACAATTGGTCAATTGGAGCTGGCGGAGGAGTTGGTGTCGGTATATGTGCATCAATATGCGCCCAATATATCTCTAGTATAGTAATGATTAATTCAAATTCTATTTCCTTTAGTGATATTCCAGGAAATATACTGCTCAGTTGTTGAATATAAAGATAATCTTGTTCGTCCATGTCATATATGTTATTGATATTTTTCAAAAGTGTTGAAGTGTTTTTCAATTTCGACATTAAAGCCGACAATTCTTCGTTTGGGAATAGGACATCTCCATCAAGTGTTGTTAAATATTTCTCACATTGATTTTTATTTGATTCAGCTACTCTCTTCCTACCACGCCTTTTGTGGTTAGAGTGTTCGTCCGGTATCAATCCATCTGAATGTAATCTATCTAGACTTATTTGCGATATTTGATGGACTGTTTGTTTACTACTTGTTGATATTACCTCAGTAGTTACCTTTCCGTTATAAATAATTTGTTTGTATTGATTCTTCGGTCTTGCTACAATAGTATCTTCAGCTTCACAGTTTTCATTTGGGATTTCAACTATAGGCAATAATCTATTGCTCTTTAATAAAGGATAAAAATCTTGATAATGTTTCTCTTCTCTTAGTTTTGGTCCATCATCATTCATTAAAGATCTATCCATATTACCTTGATATTCATTGAGAATGGTTTTTTTAGAATTGCTCTCACAGTAACTTTTGTTTATGCAGGATCGAAATATCGACATCGGCCTTATTTTTTTTCCAGAACGCTAAAATGATGATTACCACGAAAGGCTTCCTTCTGTAGGTGCAAAACATTGAAAGACGGAAGGACACAAGAATTGAAAACTTATATAAAAGTTAAAATATTATGAATTTGATAGTTACCTTAATATTTAAAACCTATAGAGCTAAATAAGAAGTCTACTATTTTGTTTTTGCTTTGAATATTATTTATTACACTTTTGGTACGCATACTTCGTCGTATGTAGGTGGCGATTCAATTATACCTTGTTGTTCCATGGAGAATCCAGGTTTGAAAATACCATTTGTTTTATCTATTGTTAAGATGTCATCTAGACTATTAAATTGATCTTGGTTGAGGTCTATAGCTAGAACATCATTTTGAGATGGCTGTCTGTGTAAGACTGGGGAGGCTGGAACTGAGATAGCTTCATCAAATGTTGGAAGACCATCATTTTCCATAGTGGAACCCCCATAGGATGGTAAAACCATATTACCATTGTTACAAAGATCTGAAATTAAAGAAATCGGTGTATCGATCACTATTTCATAATGATGTATATGTGTTGGGTCTTTATCGTCTGGCTTGCTAGCCCTTATCATTATTTCTAGTTTGTGCTTACATCTGATATTTCCAAAGTGAGAGCTATCTAGGTATAAGCCACGCTTTGGTTTATTCAAGATTGTTTCATATTTTGCAATATTATGATCTGCACCTGCTAAAACACTAGTCTTCGAGAAAGACTCAACTGAGTCGTTATCATTTAAGGTACTAGGCAACGACTGATGACCATTTTTCAAAAATTGAACAATACTATTTCGCCTTGGAGAGCTACTAACAGAAATTGAACGCTTATTGACACTTAGCGATGATCTCCGAGATTGTGTATATCCATCAATACCAAAAGGTGGTATACCTTTGGCTGTCTTTTTATCCAGATCACTATATTTTGGAAAATTCAACTCTGTCACCACTGTGATTGGTTCGGTAATCGGAACTTCTTTACCATTGTTACCATCACATACAGTACTATAAGATAATAAGTTATCGTCGATAGCATTCTTGACAATTTCTTCTCTCAGTGCTTGACTACCTGCTTCTTTTGTTCTAATTTCAAATAATGACATTTTACGTTGTTTCTTTCTTCTATTTGCAAATGCAAGAAAATATGGATTATATGGATCTTTGGCAACTGTATCCAGCTCATTGAACCGATTATTAAAATCTTTATCAGTGTATTTTATGCTTTCAACGATATTTACTCTTATTCTTTTGACCGAGACATTCTTTATTAATGGTGAGATTTTGATCTTAATTGGGATTGAACTATCCAATGAAATATATTTCTGAGGGGCTGTTATCTCGTAAGCTAGAGTATTATTCCAAACTCTGGTAATATACAACGGTCTATTTGTAGTTGAATCAGAAATTAAAGGTGGCGTTCTAATAACTGGGATTGGGTACTCAAAATACACATTATGTGAATTTAAAGTTTTTGTTTCCTGATCGTTGTTATCACGGGCCTCAAATAGGGTTGTGCTGTTGTTACCAAAACGGAAGTGCGTCTTAACCTTGTTAAATAGGGATGAACCCAATGTCATTTTTGATTTTTTGTTATTTTGAACAGGTTCATTTTCAATTTCATTGGAAAATGACATTAATGTATTCGAAAATGTTTCTGTTAACTCATTACAGTCTGCACCTGCTTTATTATAGTGTTCACCGTTGTTATTATTGTTAAGATAAGTATAATTTTCACCTAAAGAGTGGTCTGTGCTTTGTCCACTAGAATTTGCTGTTGAATATCGTGACTCAGAAATGCTTTCACGTCTATTTTTTAATATCGTAGCTACTCTTAGCATATAAGTAACTCGCGCAGAGGGATAATAAAGCGACTCTGGAATATGATTATTGAACACAACTGGTAATATAAAAACGTAATCACCAGGTTGCATAACATGAATATTATTACTGTGTTTTTCAACGAAACTAAACATTTCTTCCTTAATGGCTTCGTCAGAGGTATATTCTCTTTTGTATATTGGCTTGTTTTTAAGAAACTTGTATTTTCTAACAGATTTATTGTTATGGACTAATCTTGTTTCATTATTTGTATCATTTGGTATAAATAAATCATAATTGCTGGCAGTTAGCTGCCAATTGACTTTTGCGACTTTATATTGTTCCTCATGAGTCTCACGGGATGGTGGAACAACGCAGCCCCAAAAAAGTTTAGCATTTGATGATAGCTCAACTTGAATTGTACTGATATTGGTTTCTTTCGGTACGGATAAAATTAGTGCAATATTATACGAACACATGGAACTATTTATATGGACAGAAGAACATTTATTTGTATTTTCACTATTAACAGTACTACCAAGATTATTATCATTTAGAGATAACTGTGATATTCTAGCTAGTGATAAATCATTCTGTGTTGAATCTTCATTCATGTTGTATACTTCGTTATTGCACTCTTCATAATCGTTATCGATATTCTCAGCATCATCATCCTGCGCACTATTATCCATTCCAGAATCACTAAGACTTTCTTCGGAGTTCTCATTGATACTTCTATTAATTCTAGATAAATATTGATCCTGATTTTTTGATATGGTAGGTAGAAAAACAGCTTCACCTGTCGAAGCCATTGAAAATCTAATATCATTATTAGAAAACAAAAATTTCTGGGGTAAAAAACCTCTCTCAAATAAATAGTTTGATAAAGCTTCTTTAGCGATCAGGTTTGGTTTGACTGGATTACTTTGAGCATTTCCACTAATTGAAGATGTTAATGATAGTTTTCTTCTTAGTTCAAATTCTTTGGAGTTTCTCTCAAAATCATAACTTAAATTTCTCTTTCTCATAGGTGCGTATCGATAGCTCATTTCTGTAGTATTCGAGGAGTTTGATAGGCTATTTCTACGAATTGGGGAGTTGCTTAAATCAAAAAGTGAATCTTCTCTAGAACTCAAGGAAGGACGTGTGCCGATAGTATTAGCAGTTATTGCTGAGCTATCACTATTTGTCCTACGACATTCAATTGGAGTAGGAGAGGACTTATATGATATTTCAGCTGTCTTCATTGGATTCGGTGTATTTAATGCATTTTTGATTATGCTTGTTCTCTTTCTTTGTGATATTATATCTAATGAATTATTTTCCTGGAGAATCATATCCATTGGATAGATAACATCCAGATTTGATGAGTTATTATTTAAGGTAGACATAACAAAAAGTAAGAGCAATTTGTTTGATTTGCCTGTCTTAAGGAAAAAAAAACAAACTTAAAGTAAATAACTGTTCCTTTTTCTTATATATATGAACAAATAACTATCCTTATTAAGACAAAGTCACATTAAGTAAGTATTTTATAAAATTATAATGTTTATCAAATTCTGTAACAACAGAGGGTTGGTATATGTGCAAAAATTGGCTTCTAAAGAATCCAATACAAACAAGGTAAAGAACTACAGAAAAAATATAGGACTATATTTCCTCCTAAACAAGAAATATTATTGTATTACACATCGATTACATCAACCGAACAATATAGAGAAGATCTTTTTGGGATCCACAGAACTCAATTTACTCCTTAACAATCCATATTAATAATTCGGATTTACAAACCTCATCGCTGAATAACTATAGCAACTCTGACAATCGTGAGCCTTTTTCTTAATTTTTTTATCGATAATTTGATTTTAGCTGGAACATCGTAACAGGGAGTCATGAGTAAAAAATACCCGCACCAGAGATCAAATTATGAAATTTCGAGATTCTATTTTTTAACCGCTCATCTCATCGTTACCTTCTTCCTCAATAGAATTCTCCTAGCCTTTTCAATCTTCTAATTCTTTAAATCCTCCCGGACTTCCGATTAAGGGAGATACCGCATTGCCACATACAATGTTCTAGAAATACACAATACATATACTTCTCGAATTAGTTAATATATTTAAAATGTCGTACCATCCTCTTATCAGCAGACTTAAATCTGAGATCTCATTACTATTCTACCACAGGAAAATCATAGGGGAATACAATATTCTTCTACGGAATTTTTTGTGTCCAATCTAGAAAAAGAACATGAGACTTTACCAAAACAATAATGGAGAAGGGCTTATTTAATTTTCCTACAAAAGCTATCCTTTTTTCTCGATAGAGATTTACTCCGGTTATAAGGGGAAGAAAAATGGAAAATACATAAAAAAAAAAAAAATTGATCATGTGACTGAATACAATTAACAATAGGGTAACATTTACTTTTTGATTCCGTATTTTATGATATTAGTGAAATTTGAAATTTGAAATATGCTTAAAAGTAATGTATATATGGATATATAATAAGATAGTTGATTATATGAAATAAAAATATTTTAACAATAGAGGGCAGAGAGTTTCAATTGAGCAAACATGGGTTCTTCTTTAAGATCCTTTATTAAAGATGTTCGTGCTTCTAAAACTTTAGCTGATGAGAGATCAATCATCACTAAACAATCTGCAAAGATTAGAACTAAATTAAGAGATGATCACTTACCCCATGAAAAAAGAAGAGTAAACATTCAGAAACTATTATATCTGTATATTCTAGGTGAAAAGACACATTTTGCCCAAGTTGAGTGTATTAATCTAATTGCATCAGATGATTTTATTGATAAAAGATTAGGTTACTTAGCTACGATGTTGTTATTGGATGAATCTCAAGATCTTCTTACTCTTTTAACCAATATGTTGAATAATGATTTACAACATCCAAATAAATATATTATTTCTTTAGCGTTATCCACTTTAGGTTCATTGAGCTCGGTGGAGTTAGCCAGAGATTTATACCCTGATGTGGAAAAGATTTTTGAAAGCTCAAATGATCCATTCTTGTTGAAAAAAGCAGCTCAATGTATTGCAAAGTTAATTATGAAGGATTCTACTCTGTTGGAAATATTCCCAGTAGCGACATTAAACAAGAAGTTATTATCAAATAATCTAATCTGTACGCATGGTGTCCTGTTAGGTATTTGTAAAATTTTACAATCCATCATAATAACGTTCAATAATGATACTTTAAGTTTAAATGATGACAATAATAGAATCTTGTTATCTTCATTAGTTTCCATCATACCACAGTTATTCAGTCGTTTATCGAATTTAAACTCTAAAAACCTGGAACCAGCATATGATGTCTCCGGTATTCAGGATCCATTCTTACAAATTGAATTGATTACAACCTTAAAATGGTTTTTCAAAATTGGGAACAGTATTCAGTTTGAAGAAATTACTAACTTGAATGATAGATTTAATGATTTATTGACACAAATTGCAACCAATACCGATGCAAGCAAGAATGCAGGCCAAGCTATTTTGCACGAACTTACAAAAACAATTTTTGAATTGAATCTGAGTCAACCGTTAAGGGTTCTAGGTGTTAATATTTTAGCAAATTTCTTAAAAATCAGTAAATACAAGTCAACTGGTTTCAATAACATCAAATATGTTGCGTTAAACACCTTGATTGGTGCCGTACCTTATGAACCGGCCGCTGTTCAGAGACACAAAAAATATATTTCACATTGCTTATACGATCATGATATCTCTATTAGATTTAGAGCATTAGAATTAACGTTTGCAATTTTGAATAGCGAAAATTTAGTGGAATTAGTTGACGAAATAATTAATTTCTTAGAAAAAATTTCAATTGCTAACATTAATTGTAATTATGCATATATTGACATGGATGATTCAAGAGATATAATTGTCTACACAGTTGATCATTTAATTGAAAAGTTCCACTTGTATAGTCCTAATGACGAAAAGCTAAAATTGAAAAACTTGATTAGAATTTTGAAACTGGTAGGTAACTTCATTGATATGGAAAAGATTAACGGTTTTTTAATAACAATAAATAACATTGAAAATGTTCAGACAAAATCTGAAGCTATTTCAAATATGCTTCAACTGACTCTAGATACCTCTGACGCTAAAGGCAAGGAAGAGAATTATCTTTTCTTTGGAGAGAATTTAGGTTGGCAGTTAGTTAATGCTTGGTGCATTGGTGAATATGCTGATCTAGCCTTATCAAATTCAAGCACGACGAAAACTATTGTTAATGACATTTCTTTAACTAATTATTTGGTACAGTTAGATCATGAAGCTAAGGTCTCGCATAATTCCAAACTGGTTCAATACGTTTTAACTGCTGCATTAAAATTATCAACAAAAATTAATGATAATACTTCTATTGAGAATTTAAGACAAATCATTGTGTCGCATACAAAGGATCCGGATTTAATGATTCAAACTAAAAGTGTTCAATACGAATTAATATTCAAGCAATCGAATAATATCAAAAAAGTACTTTTACAAGCTATGCCTAAATTTGAAAAAAAGAATTCTGGAATTGAAACTTCTGAAACTTCTAAACTTATGTTGGAAAGGGCTCAGCAACAAAAGGAGACCGCAAAGGATAACAATTTATTATTAGATTTATTGAGTGATATTTCTCCAAGCTCAAACAAACCAGAAAAAATTACACAGAATACAAGTACTCTAGACAGTCTAATAGGTAACGCAGATGTCCCAGCAGCGTCTACGACAGCAGCAACTGCATCCGTTACTCTACCCTCATCCGCTAAATTAGTTAAGGAGGGTGCTAATTTCAATATTTATGCTAACGTACTCTCATCAGCGACAGGTTTAGCTAATATTGAATTATATTTTAAGAATAGAGACAGTAACATCTCAAAGTTACAATCACTGTGTGCCGTCCCAAAGAACCAGAAATTAACATTAGGACAAATACACCCTGATGATAACATGAAAACTAATTCTGTTGTTAAACAATCACTGAAGATAACAGGTAGTGGCAGTTTGAAATTAAGAGTAAAACTATCATATGTTATGAATAATGAAGCAGTAAATGAACAATTTGATTACAAGTTTGGTGATTCTATATAATTTTAGACAGATTTTTTGAGCTATTTTTTTAAACTATTATAGTAATTACAAAAGACGATGACTAAGACAATCTTTTACATCATAAAATGGCGACTATTTAGTTTTAAATACTGTAATCATATATTTAGTGTCTGGAAGCGCCACTGGCGAAGCTTGTAGCATTTTCGACAGCTTGTCTAACTTCGTCTCTCTTGCTTTGACCACCATGGCCGACGTTGCCGGTATGACTCACGTTAGCGGTCAAGCGGTCATAGACTGGTTCGATTAACTTGGTCCAGACCATTGTAGCACCACCAGTACCTGGTAAACCAATGTAAATTAAGAAGATAACTTTAATAAACCAGTAGAATGGAACAAGATATAAAATTGCACCTGACCAGAATTCAATAACGTTCAAGAAACCAAAAACAATCCAGTACGCTAATAATTTACTATCGTCATCCTTAGTTTGAGTCTTAATGGCTTGAATCGAGAAGTAAGTTGGGATAACTACACCAACAAAATTGGCTAAAATTTGACCTAGGCCACCAACATTGAAGAAAGTCAAAACCAGATAGAATATGACCATAGATGAACTCAAATAAGATCTTGGAATCTTAGTTTGAGTTTCTAAATTTTGAAAAATCTTGTTTTGGCCCAGTTGCTATAAAAATTGGTTAGTAATCTAGAAAAGAGCTAAAATGGATCACAAATAAGTTGAGAAGTAAACATAAAAGAAACATACGTGGTCAAATTGTTGGAATTGAGTTTGTAAACTTTGTGCAAACGACATCTTATTTTATTCTTTTCCTTTACTGGATTGAGTTAGTTCATTTAAATCAACTGAAAGTCATACATAAAGCTTTTTAAATATTGTTAAACCCCTTTCCTATTCTGAAAAAAAAAAGTGAAAAAAATTGATAAAATCATCATAGCTGACATAGTTAGGGTAGAGTGCAAATACAGTTAATCCATCAGTATATATAGTTTTGTTATTCTATAAAACCTGGACCTTTTATTCCTATGTTTCTTGAGAAATAAGTTGATTAAAATGACAATCTTGTACTATAATTGTTTGCATTCATACATGACGTAATGCAGGTATACAAATGAACGCACTAAACAGAAGATGATCCGAAAACTATTTAAACTGATGGACTCAAATTAAAGTGAAAAAAAAAAGATTGTATTCTGAAGTTAAATACGAAAATCAGACAAACACACACAATGGCTTCAATTCTAAAACAGAACCTCAACACTACTAAATTAAATACTGGTGTCAACATCCCAGTGATTGGTTTGGGTACTTGGAAATCCACCGAGGAAATGGATGCTTATAATTCTGTTAAGTGTGCTCTAGAAAATGGATATAGACATATCGATACCGCTGCCATCTATAAAAATGAAATACAAGTGGGTAAGGCCATCAATGATTTCATTAATGAATCTGGGGTAACAAGAGATAAAATTTTTGTTACCACCAAGTTATGGGGTACTCAACATCGTGATCCTACTTCGGCTTTAAATCAATCCTTAGAGAGATTAGGATTAGAATACGTCGATTTATACTTAATTCACTGGCCTGTCTCGTTAGATACAGAAAATATTAAAGGAAGTGATTATCTATGCATTCCATTCTTGCCAAATGGTAAAGTAGCTGTTGACATTGAAGAATGGAACTTTGTCAAGACCTGGGAACTAATGCAAGAGTTAGTTGCTACCGGAAAGACTAAAGCTATTGGTATATCCAATTTTTCAATTAACAATATTAAGGAACTTTTAAGCTCGCCAAGTAATAAGATCATTCCTGCTGTCAATCAAATTGAAGTTCACCCTCTATTACCACAGGATGACTTAATCAAATTCTGTGAAGACAATTCAATTGCTATTGAAGCTTACTCTCCATTAGGTGGTAGTGATGCACCAATATTAAATGAAAAAGTTATCATTGATATTGCCGAGAAGCATAATGTGACCCCTGCTCAAGTGGTTATCAGCTGGCACGCACAGAGAGGTTATGTCTGCTTACCTAAATCTGTTAAGAAAGAAAGGATTATTTCTAACCAGAAGACTTTCATTCTACCAGACGAAGATTTCGCAGCAATCAGTAATTTATCAAAAGAGAAAGGCGAGAAGAGGATTGTTAGTTTTGATTTCTCTCCATTCGATATTTTTGCTTAATGATAAATATTTAACTTGGAAGTAACCTATATTTCAGCATTTACTATATAGTTCATTGTAACCATGAATACTCTAATCTGATTGTGATTTCAAAGATGTATGCAAAATTGTAAAACTTTAGAAAAATCTCATTGTAAATCGAATCTGATAAAATGATTTGTGATTTTACCCTTACTTATTTCTTTACTACAGTAGGACGATTGTGTTAGTTACTAGATACTTCTAATAACTTCTAACTTAATAGTTATACAATATAATCATAGAAGAGATATTATTCTGTTACTCAGTATATTTTACACATCATCTGATATTGGTGGGTTTTTTTAACTAGTATCTGGACTTCTTTTCGACCGAATATAATTTTTCATATATTCATAATCTAGGGAAAATAATTCATATTGCTGGAGTTTAATATGTTGTCATATGTACAAATATTATTTTGGCAAAAAATCTGATTTACTAATATTTGAAATCAGTATTAAAATTGACGACAGCGATTCTTGTTATTGTAGTATATTTTTGAACTCAGTGATATAATTGTTTGATGTAGAAATTTTCTAAGTTAGTAATATCTAAATAGAGTATTAAGGTTTCTATCAAGTTAAGAATAAGCTACAGAGTAAATAAATCTTATAATTAATAGATTAATGAGAAAATTACTTTGTTAATTACTCCTCTATTTATATATTTTGATTAGATAACTCTTTAGGTGTTGGTCATAGGTAATTCATAACAATGTTGATATGAATATTACTATTCAGTAAGGAACAATGAAACAATTGGAGTCACTTCATTTCCCATTTCGTGTACCTCACAGCATGATATTGAACTTTTTTCAGTAGGATTCATCTTTCCTACTGCTTCTTGTATTATAATATAATATAACCATTAGAGCAACTCAGATTGCCAAAAATACTTGAGTCTTAGCTTCAGAAAATGATCCTTTATTTGAACTAATATAGCGTGGGATGGTCCCAGTTATCCAAAACTAACGATAGTCTTTTGAAGGTTACCACGTGACATAATAACCAAATTAATACATTCCTGAATTTTTACTTAAACAAGAAAGCGGATTTAGCTCAGTTGGGAGAGCGCCAGACTGAAGATTTAACTTCGGTCAAAACTGTTATCTGGAGGTCCTGTGTTCGATCCACAGAATTCGCATTTTTTTTGATAACACCTGAGATAAAGTGAGAAAATGAAACTTAATAAAGGGTGGTTTTTTTTTTTGTGTGTACTTTTATTGTTTGAAATAATGGAGGATACTTTAGTTAATGACAAATTTTATATTTATGTATTAATAATAAATATATACTTTTAAAACTTAATTATTTATGGCAAATTTTAGGAATGACTTAGAAATTTATGACTCACAAAAAAATTGGCTAATGTAGTTATTGTAGAACAATCTCATTGATAGTTGCTCCATATGGATTATCATCTTCATCGATAGTACCCTCAACGGAAAGGACAATATATCTAGCCTTCTTCCAACCTTCTCTGTCATTTGGATCATTGAAACATTTCAGAGAATCGTTCAAATTAACCTTACTATAATCAATGGTGAACTCAGTAATGTTAGTTGGCAACAATTCAATTAAAGATTTCTCGTAGATTTCCTTATAGTACGGTTCACTTGGTTGAACTTCATAGTTATCTAGAATGGTGATAAAGTTCTCATGAAGCAAGCTAATATCAGGCAAGCTTCTCACAATATCGTCTAACTCACCAGTCTTCCAGTTTAAGATTTGTAAGACATCATTTGCACATTGACCGGTTGGGTCGGTAATATCAGTGTAGTTACCCAAAAGTTCTTTAATACTGGCGGCAGGGTCGATTCTATCTTGTGAAAATTCAATCATATGAGTAACATTTTCAAAGATCTGAGCAATTTTATCAGTTTGTGGTAGAATAGATAGAGATATATTCTTTGCTGGCCTTCCACCCCAGAAAATCATACCTTTCTGAATTTCGGCTGCATTATTTTCACCTAAATCAATCAATAATTTACCAATATCCATCTTGTTAACAGGCTGCCAATGAGTGTAATTATTACCATCAACAGCAGAAACTGCAACATCACCATCAACACCAGCTGTTAAGTTAGTAATTTGCTTACTTTCTACCAAGTTACCTTCTACATTCAATAGTGGTTTGAATAATGGAATGACCAATTCTTCGTTTGGGTTTAATGTGTAATAAACACCAGTTGGAGTAACTCTGATTTGGTTATCTTCACGACGTAACAACTCTGGATGGCGCTTGAATGTAGTGATTTCACGATCATGAATAATGTTTCTGCTTGGGACAAAAATGGTAACTGGTGAACTACCATTCTTATGTACAATTGTACCGTTATGGTCATTGATAACAACATCAAAAACTTGGTTCATGTATTTAAAGTTTCTAATCGCCAACCCCCCGGGTAGTAATGGCAGCTCAACAGGATTAAATCTCAAAACCCTCTCAATTTGTTGGGTCGAGTCGTCAACTTCATAACTATATCTAATACCAGTTAATCCAAACAAAATACTCTGTAAGAAACCACCACTGGCAGTCAAAAATGGGAAAGCAGGTTGAGTTAAACCGTTAGTTAAGAAGTTATCATCTGATTGTTCACTGAATTGAGCAAATGGTGCTCGTAAATATGGTAAGACGGACTTGTATAAGTAACTCTGCGATGAGGAACCATGATTTAGTAATCCGGCAGCAGCAGCTACAAATACAGGATATGTCATAGCTGGTCCTGATGCGGATTGTCTTTCAGAATAATAATAAAGATCTTTAATAGCATTATTCAGAATTGACTCATCGTCTATGTAACCTAAAGGATAGACCATAAGTGTAACATCGGCTTGTTTAATCTCAATAGAGCTGTTCATACCAGAGTATTCTAACGTAATATTGGATGGGGATCTTGGGATCAAAATATTCTGAGAAATATCCATCCATTTAGGATCTATCTTTTCCTTTAAATGGTTGCCTATATCAGTGGCCCATTTCATTAATATTTTTATCCCTGTATTAGTGAAAGCACCGTTGTTTACATGATTAGCAAATTCATCAGGGTCGGTCAAGTTATGAGTTTCGTATTGTTTTAGGGTTTCATTATATTTGACATAGCTAGCAAAAAAATCTGCTGCATCTTTTACCATTGGCCACGTAGTGTACCTCAAGTAGTTATCATCAATACCCTCACCGCCATTCATATAAATAGAAAAAGTGGCCAATGCAATATCAACATTGATATGATATTCATAATCAAAACAAGGTCCGGTAGAGGTACAATTAGCAAATCTACCAGAAGTCCATGGATAAACAGCACCCGGATAGCCACCCTGTTGTGCATTTATACGAGCCTGTGTATGTGTAGCATTTCTGTAGTTATTAATATTCTTAGAAATATTAGGGAAGAATGGTAGAAGAGCTGGCTGCATCCAAATATCAGCATCCCAGAAAACCATACCTGCGTAAGAATCTGATGACAGTCCACCAACTGGCAGAGGAAGGCCTCTCTCATCTGAAACATTATAACTTCTGGTGTTGGCCAATAATTGATAGAGAGAGGATCTGGCGGTCATTTCTAATAGTGCATCAGAGGGGATTTCAATGAAGGCGTCACTGTAAAGATCATGCCAAGCATTTTTATGGCTTTCTAATAGTTCCTCATAGTGACCTCTACTATTTAAAGTGGCATTTCTAGCTAATTCTAAATTACTGACATTCGCAAAAGATGGATCAGTGTTAAATTCAGTGGTCATGACACCAACATACTTATGAATAATGACCGATGGATTGTTCTTTGTTAATAAGTGCTTTGAAATTTGTGAGACTCTACCACTTTCAGTATCAAGTTGGTTTAAGACAAAGGTATTGTTCATATCTTCTGCACCACCATCTTGATCAACTTGAGTAGTATGACATGTTGAGAATAAAGCTGCGTTAGAATATGGAACATTATCAGGATTTACAACAATAAACACCCCATTATTCGTTTCATCATAGCCAATATTTTGTAACGTCGTTCTTTCAGATGTATTGTAATCCAAGATATCCAAGATATCCAATTCAAAATGGTCAAAATTCTCTGGCAGTTTATCAGTATTCAAAGAAATTTCAACATTAACCATACCTAACTGATGCTGTTTTCTATGCGCCCAGATTTGAGACTTGATATGAATTATACCTTTATACCAATCCATCTCAGTTGTAACAATACCATCTTTCATAGATAAGTTTTGTGCATAGTTTGTGATATCGCTCAAGTCTACTGCAGTCGTATTAAACCAGGTACCATTTATAACAAACTGTAAATCAGACCATTCTGGAATAGAAGAAATAACTGTTGTGTAGCCTTTGTCATCTATTTCAGGGAAATTAGTCGAATTTAGCTTTTCTTGTAGCGAGTAAAAATCAGAAGCAAATGATCCAGCAAACCTTCTATTTCTTAATGGCCAACCATTGTTTAAGGCACCGTCAGCGTCACTAAAAAAATTTAGTTCATCGTAAGCAAAACCAAAACCTATGTTTGGAATTCTGCTTCCAATAAAACCATTAGCAACAAATGGCTGCCTAGAATAAACATTCTTCGTTACCACACTAGTACTTAGGACCATATTTTCAGAATCATAATCTGAAGTGTTGAAATCACTTAACAGTTCATAAAGTTTCTTGGAAGCTTTTCTTGCTTCTGGATGGCTATCTAGACCATGAAATTCAGAGGCAGGTAAAATCATACCAACATTTGTATTAGAACCCGATGAGTTGAAAGTTGACGCTGCCTTGACCAAGTTAGCTGTCGTCACGACAACAAACGTCAATGAGAAAAAAAGTGCCATTATAATTATAACAGATAAAAATGTTAGTAAACCAGTTCTATTCTGATTATAGAATTCAAATAATTTATTCTGTTTCTCTTGTTTATTAGTTGTAGAATCGTCTTTAAGGCTTTCCTCGTCGTCTGTATAATTCAATATGCTATAAGCAGTTTTGAATGAAAGCCAGTCTTTTATTGATATCATAGCATTAAAAGGCAGAAAGAAATTTAAGTAGGCAAATCGATTACAACAACGATATTGTTAACATGTATTGTATATATATATAATTTCCTTAGAAGTGGAAGAATATTCAATTACTAACATTTTT
>PPOM03000338.1:175408-214151 GCA_003708925.3 Kazachstania martiniae
ATATAATTTCCTTAGAAGTGGAAGAATATTCAATTACTAACCACCAATTCAAATCCAAAAAAAGAACCAACAAAAACGCCTGATTTTAAAAGTAATACAAATGATACTGTGAGTAATCGAGAAACTATCCAACAATCTAAAATAAAATAGTAGTAGTTAGAGAAAAATTTCCGGGGTATAACTAAAACTCCAACAGAAACCAAATAAAATGGGTTGTAGTTAATAAATAGGTATGTGACTGACTGAGTAATAAACACTGAAATAACAGTAGAGTATATTCTTAAACTCTGAAATATGTTATTCAAAAGATATGATGGTCTATGCAAATCACTACCCAAAACACGTAATATGGATTCAGCTTCCTGTTCAAATAATGTTACTTGCAGAACAGAAAAGACAAAAGAGATAAAGAGTTATCATCATAGTAAAGAATGTAGAATAACACTATTAAATTACCGTCTTAAACTTCAGACCATTTTTACATTATGCCAACTATTCATCCCTTACCCTTAATGCAAGGAGAGATGGATAGGAAGGAAGAGCAAACAGGAAAAGAGAGACGCAGTTCGGCATTGGTTCCGAAGGATGGAGTAGAAACAAGCATAGAAGACTTATGAAGCATGAACACCAAGAGTTTTGTAATTATCATGTAAGAGGGCAAAATTATATTACATTATCGACCATAGTATTGAGGTAATTGCTGCAGGAATATTGAGCTTTTTTTCATTTCTAGTGAACCAACTTACGAATTTCCCTTCTTAAATATTAGTGAATTCCTGACAACTGATGAACATGCACTATGGAACAATTGCCTCAGTATAAAGGTGTGTATAAATATCTATCTATATATTTGGAATGGCGTATAAAAATAAGGTAAAGTGCTTCTATTAGAAATAAAGTTTTGCATATGAATTCCTCACACCATTTTAGGATGTTGAGAATTCCAGTAAGAGAGCAAGTAAATCCACTCTGGACAAAGAATCAGCTGATGAATCTATTTCAGTGCTTAATATCACCCCCAAAGAAACTTTATTATCTAATGAAGATATTGATTTTTAACTACTTTATAATAGTAACAAGGACTTCTAAAGCATGCGATTTTTTTCTAACAAAGTTGGAAAGAACTGAAAATTCGTTTTGAAATTCTAGAAAATAGATACAGTGATAATAAAAACTCAGGGTTCAGTAACAACAAAACAAGAAGATACTCGTATTACGTATTCCTTAGCACTATCATCACTGTAGAGCAATAATACATCAAATAGATACTGACATGTCTGCATCGGTAAAAGAACTTAAATCGGATGAATCTAAGAAACCGATGGTAAATCGAATATCAGATGATGACCTTTACAGAAACTCTTCACAATATAGGCTTTGGTCATTTACAAAAGAGAATCTACACCAGAAGAGATCAAACACAAATCAAAAGGCTATTAGCTCAGTTAATGTGAAATTGCATGATTTTATTAATGAGCAGTCGAATAACTTAACTCCCGAGGAGCTGAAGGCTTTAGAGACAAAAGCCGTACCATTGACTGTAGTGGAAGAATTAAAACTGATTAATTTCTATGCTAAAAAGGTTCAAATAATATCACAGCATCTGAATTTACCAACAAATATTACTGCAACATCGATAACTTTCTTCAGGAGATTTTATTTAGAAAACTCAGTAATGAGCATTGATCCGAAAGATTTAGTCCACACAACAATCTTTCTTGCTTGTAAATCAGAGAACTATTTTATCAGTGTGGATTCATTCGCAAAGAAAGCTAAGTCGAACCGAGACGCCATTTTGAAATATGAGTTCAAGTTGTTGGAAAGTTTGAAATTCTCTCTATTGAATCACCACCCATATCAGCCCTTACATGGGTTCTTTTTAGATATTCAAAATATATTACATGGTATGGTAGATCTGAACTATATGGGCAACATTTATGATAAATGCAAAAAAAAAATAAATGAAGCATTATTAACTGATGTTATTTATCTATACACCCCCCCTCAAATCACACTGGCGGTATTGTTAATCGAAGATGTTCAGTTGATCACAAAATACTTGGAGTTGAAGTTTGGATCAGATGATAATATACAAGATGATCATGAGGTGAAACAGGAATTAACAGAAAAGAAAGATGGAGGTAAAGTTGAAGAAAACAAGGTAACAAAAGAAAAAGATAGTAATAAAGGGCACATAAAATTGGAAAAAATATTATCCATTATAGAGGAATGTAAAAAAATGATCGAAGATCCTATTGTGGTAACCACAGAGGATGCTAAGTTAATTGCAGCAAAGAATTACTACTGTCAAAACCCAATGATCTTAATTCAAAAGCTTAGAAGAAAACATCAACAAGAACAAGAACAATCGCAGGCAGCATCTTCGGCTAATGAAGAACCAGAACAAAAGAGGATGAAAACAGAAGAATAATCAGTCAACTAATTACGCTATTATTATTTACATACTCATTATTATATATTACCTTATAAGGTCACTTGAACTTTATCGTTCTTTCTTATGCATTAATCAATGTTGGAATCTTTGGTTTATTACCACCAATATCTTTACGCTCATCACTGTCAGGGCCATCGACTACTTTATTTGTAGATGTCTTCAACTTGTTTAGCTTTTCACCTCTACAAACCTTTTCAATTTCTTTAGCGTCCAAAGTTTCGTATTCAATCAACCCTTCAGCCAACCTATGTAGCTCAACACTCTTCTTACTTAGCATTTTTCTTGTTCTTTCTTCTGAATCCTTTAGCAGAGATACAACATCATTATCAGCAATATCTCTAATCTTATCGGACCAACTTTCCCAATTGTCTGCTAAATTCACAGGACCTACTTCACCACTCATACCGTACTGAGTAACCATTGCTCTTGCAGTACCAGTAGCACTCTGTAAATCAGAGCCACAGCCACTTGTGGTATTTTCCTTTCCATAAATTAATTCTTCGGCCATCTTCCCACCCATGCAAACATCTAATCTTGCAAGACACTCTTTTCTGGTGATATCAACTTTATCCATTTCCGGTAATTGGAAGGTTATACCCAATGCCCTCCCTCTAGGAAGAATGGTAGCCTTATATAAGGGTGTAGCACCAGTTGTGTACATAGCCATAATAGCATGGCCAGCTTCATGGTATGCCGTGGCCCTTCTTGCAGCATCAGTCAAGACCATTGTCTTTCTTTCAGCGCCCATTAATATTTTATCCTTAGCCCACTCGAAATGGGACATATCAACAGCAACAGCATTCTTCTGACATGCATAAACAGCAGCCTGATTAACCAAGTTAGATAATTCTGCACCTGAGAGGCCGGGGGTACCACGTGCAATAATTGTCGTATCAACATCATCTGCTAAAGTAATCTTCTTCATATGAAGTTTTAGAATTTCCGCACGACCACGTACATCGGGTAAATCAACATTAACTACTTTATCAAATCTACCAGGTCTTGTCAATGCTTTATCTAAGGATTCGGGGAAATTGGTGGCACCAATAATGATGATACCAGTGGTTTGTGAGAAACCATCCAATTCAACTAGCAGTTGATTCAATGTTTGTTTTGCATAAGCCTGATCTTTCGGGTTACGTTTACCACCAATAGCATCTAATTCATCAATGAAAATAATGGCAGGTGCTCTTGATCTGGCTTGGGAGAATAACTCACGGATTCTTTTTGCACCAACACCAACGTAGACTTCGTCAAATTCGGAGCCTGACATGAAAAAAAAATCAACACCTGCTTCACCTGCAGTAGCACGGGCTAATAATGTTTTACCTGTACCTGGAGGACCTGTTAGTAGAACACCCTTAGGTAGTTTACCACCCAGAGATTCATATTTAGTTGGATCCTTCAAGAAGTCAACAATTTCTTCCAGCTCTGCACGAGCTTCGTCACAACCCTTAACATCATCAAATTTAACATTAGTCTTTGCAACATCAACTGATTTATCTGCTACTTCAGAGTTCTTCAATAATGTTGTATTTTCAGTGATGTATCTAAATGTTTCCGAAAGACCATAAGTTAATAATCCAAAAAATATTAACCACTTCAACCATCTTGATACTATGGTTAAAGTTGACTCTGACACTATAACATGTAAAGGCTCCTTTCGGGAACCATAAAATGGTGAATACATGGATGGGAAATTCGAATGGTAATTTGGTTGATTACCGTTAGATGAGGCGAGAGATGGGTTAACTGCACCTGCAGAACTTGCTGTCAGTAAGTTTTGTCTCACAGCATCTGCCTCTGAATGCCTTCCAATTCTTTGCAAAGCTTCCATATATAATTCCATACATTCAGGTGAAGACGCTATACCAGGTGTTTCAAATCTTGAAACAACATACTGCGGATAGTTTGCCTGCAGTAGTAGTCTATAGAAGGCTGCTTGTGCTTCTGGACTTGTTATATCTTTATTCGCTTCTTGTTCTCTTGTTGCTAGAAGTGCATGATCAACTCCAGCATTAGTTTTATGTTTATTAAAATTATCTGACTTTGATGATTTTAATATGTTTTTGGTTAGGTTAGGTTTTAATGAGCCCAGCTTCTCTCTGATCGAACTAGCTGCTGCGCTAATACCTGCTCCTCCAGTATTAATACCGGTTGAATTTTCTTTTTTATTAACATCATTGTTTTCATTGTTACTACTATTATCGTTATCGTTAGATTGGTTAGGCGTGGAAGATGTATTTTCAGCAGGTCTCATGCTGTTACTTTTACCATTATTTGGATCTATATCCTTGGAATAGAAACGACGGTTAATCAAACTTCTATTACCAAAAGAATTACAATATAAACTTGATGATTTAGACAGCGATATGACCGCCGAGATAGGTATATTCGAAACCCATATTCTGCTTCTCGCTGGTGTTATCATGGATGAAAGATTCATCATTCTTATTATCAGATATTCTATCTTTTTTTTCTTAAATTAGGATCAATAGAACTTAAAAACAGTTAACTCTCTTTTGTGATAGATTAGTGCAAACTTAATATATCCCTTTCGACAATTTTTGTTCGTTCTTCTTAATCACTCTCCTTTAAAGTAATCTAGAAAAGCTAAAGTGTTATATGGCTATTTTTATTATCGTTATATTTTCTACTCTATATAAGATGTGTTGTGGTAACCGAGTGTTAAATAGGCTAAAAATAATTGATTAATTATTAGAGATGTTACGAAAGTGTTTTCATTTTCTCGGGATCCTTAAAGAAAAGATTAGAAAATACATAACTGATTATCAGTGTGACGAAATAGAATTTATGGTTATATAATATTTATAGATAGTATATTAGACCACACGATGCTAAATCTGTAAATTTTACAATTAAGACTTTCTGCAATTATTTGGTGTTAGTTTTTCCCTATGTGATCTGACCTACTAGTGTATATTACTTAATCAGAATCGTGCCATAAGATAGCAACCTCGTTAAAAATGTTATATTTCTAGCATATATTAGAGAATATCCAGTATTCTTGAATTTTTGTATAGTGTTTTCTTAATTTATAGTCACTTTAGGCCGTTACTTTAGGCAACATAAATCTATTTGACAATATGTTTTTATCTCTTTTTCATATGTCATAAACCGATTGGAAGGGCAATAAAGCCAGAATTATCCCAGATAAGATTTGATATCATATTTAGTGTTCTTAGAGTCTTGTGCTTATGTTCGTGCAATTACATCCTTTGGTTAAGGTATATTAGCCTGCAACGACTCAATATAAGCGGTACATTGGTAACCCGGACTGGCCACGAAGTTGAAATTCTTGAAAAAATTGAAGAACTGCGGGCTTCATAATAATAAACTAGACCAATAAATATACCAGTCAACTGAATTTATACTTATACGTGTATTTTGTTCTTACGGTAACAACTTGCAGGATAGTAAATAGGCATAACCTCATCTAAAGACGGTAAATTGTGTACAATGAGTGACGAAGGTGAAGTTTTTGTTTCAGATGAAGTAAGACAACAAGTTTTCCAAAGGCTGGCTTCCAAATTGGAAAACCGTGTTTGTTTTGATTGTGGTAATAAGAATCCAACATGGACCTCAGTACCATTTGGGGTAATGTTATGTATTCAATGTTCTGCTGTTCACAGAAATTTAGGTGTTCATATCACCTTTGTTAAATCATCTACTTTAGATAAATGGACAATTAATAATCTAAGAAGATTCAAATTAGGTGGTAATAATAAAGCTCGTGATTTCTTCCTTAAAAACAATGGTAAGCAATTTTTAAACACTTCCAATGTTAATGCTCATGCTAAATATACTAGTGCTATCGCCAAGCGTTATAAGGAGCATTTAGAGAAGAAAGTGAAGAAGGATATGGAGACACATCCTGCTGATATAATTTTAACCGACATGGACGAAGAATTGGATAACAGCTCAACAGACTCATCTGTCTCCAACTCTAAAGAGAGTAGCGTTGATGATTTCTTTTCGAATTGGCAAAAGCCAAAGGGGTCCACGGCCTCTACATCAAATTTAAGCAAGCAAAGTTCTGGTACGAATTCACCAAAAATTCTAACTCCATCAAATACAGGTAGTAAATCATCAATACTTTCTGGTCAAAGAAGAAAGACTACTCCCTCCACATCGTCTATATTAGGTGGTAGCAGTAACAAAAAGCATTCCATTTTATCCTCTTCAAGAAAACCTGCTAGGTTAGGTGCTAAGAAAGTTGACAAATCACAAGCAGAAGATCTATTTGATCAGTTTGAAAAGGATGCTGAATTAGAAAAACAAGAACAACAAACTAACTTATTTACAGTTCCAAAGAAGGTACATTCCTCCTCAATTAATGAATATAGTAGTGATAAGCTTAATAAAGATTATGATAACGATAAGAAGCCTAATGAGGTAGAAGATTTCAAAGACTCATTTGATGAGTCTGCTAACCAATTAGCTCCTGCACCAGTTGATGATTTACCTCCAAAGTTTGCTAAGTTAGGATTTGGTATGACGATGAATGATGCTACCGAGCTTGCAAAGGAACAGAAAGAAGCTAAGAGAGCCGCTTCCGGCCCAAAATATTCTGGTCATGTTGCTGCTAAATTTGGTGGCCAAAAAGCTATCTCATCTGACCAAATGTTCAATCGTGGTAGTTATGATGAAGAAGCTTCTCGTGAGGCTAGAGATAAATTAAAATCTTTTGACAATGCTACTTCTATTTCATCATCCTCATATTTTGGTGAGGACCAACACCAAGACGAAGAAGGCACTTCTTCAAATACATATAGTAACCAGAACTATGCTTCTCAAAGTGGCAACAGCGGCTTTGTCGATTTTAATGTTGGCACTGATGATGAACTACAAATTATTAAGGATGCCATGGAACAAGGTGCTCAAAAATTAGGTAATTATTTGAGAGATTATTTGAGAAAATAGAGTTTATAAAGAAAACAAAAGGTATATGCTTGCTCTCGCTTTCTAATGCCATGAGTAATTGTATAGAAATTATCATAGAATATAAGTTCAGTTATAAACAAATAAATATATATGTATATTATAATTTTATTTAACAAAACTATAATATAGATGAGTGTATGTTAGTGATCAAAAAACAAATATAGTAGCTACCATTGTCTTCTTCTTTTCAAATCAATATGTGCTTTTTCTTCTGACCTTATTTTTCTTTTAAAGGAATTCTGTCCATTAAGCGTTAAAAAAGAAGCACTTTGTCGTTCTTGTTGCGCTAGTAAATTTTGATTATACTCTTCGGGACTTAACCCAAAAATTAAAGGTACGCGGTTAATCATACCGGGATAAATTTGATGTGTTTGATTTTGATATTGATGGTAACTACCATGATATGACCATGAATTGCTATTTGACTGCATTATAGGTGTTTATAATTAAATATTGGTTTGTATTTGTAAATTTTAAAAATCAAGATAGACAAAGATTAGAATTCATTACAATCAAGAAACATAATTAAAAACAAAATGACAAATGAAAAATCCCGAAATTTTTCTGAATATCAATGTCATATAACTCATATATATAAACTCAATAGAATTCGAGATAACTTTATTAAAATTTAAATTAGTGGAATTTCCTTTCTCCTTTTGTAAGAAATTGTTATGATAATCCTTTGATTGAACTCGTAGAGATGTAAAAAGTTTTTTACTAGTGAAGTTCTCCGTTTTAACGGTGCAAGCCTACAACAATTAACAGCCGTATTTTATTTAGGGTTCAGGGGAAGCCCTTGCTTTTCCGTACATTCTAAAATTTACATTTCTTAGAAACAGGGACTGTTAACACCCATACACTATACAAAAAATATAAAGAGCTGTATTTTACTATGAGCACAGTAATTTGTCAAAGGATGAGATATATGTACGGTATTTTTGCGCAAGCTCTACCATTTATATGTATGGGTGTAAAACTATAGTTTTACTACTTTGTTAAAAATTTCATTTTCTTCTAATTTTTTCAGAATATTAAGTTGAAAAATTTGAAATTTCCTAATATGGATAGCTATTTTCCTGCTTAACTGGGTTGTGCTGAAAGTTTACCTAGGCCGAGAAGTTTTGGTTTAGGCTGGTGTGTTTCTGCATTCGTTTCAGCTTAACCACCTTATTCTGCCAAATTATTCACTTCGGTTTGTGGATAACCAGTCTCACACTCGACGTGCTCTGTTTGGCCTAAGCTTTAGTTACCACCAGCAAGCCCACAATGTAGTCAAAATGAGAGCTATATATGATTTATATACATTAAATTAGTGAATTATTTAGTAGTATCTTAAGATCCCTATTAAGACAGTGAGTATCAAGGTATGTCGTAATATGAGTAAATAATATTTGGAGGATTTGGACAGATGATAATATGTTTGAAAAGATATGTGAGCTCAGATATTGATTAAAACTTATGTTGAATGAGGAATCACAAGGAAAAGAAAAATTATAATATGCGCAGTATAAACAGAAGAGACATGATATAATGACATGAATATAGCCAGATAATGGGGTAAATATGTGATCTTGGTTTGTGGAATATATGAATATCATTGAAATCAAAATGAATGGAGAGAGCAATAACATAAGCATTTCTATTCCCTAACTTAGTTGACAAGTTAAGAAGAACAAACTTCAAAGTCCAAATAACCATAAATTAACAAATTTTTGAATACTAACAGGTTTTTTTTTTCGATTTTTAATTCGAAATTCTTTAATCCAATAGATGGCTTCTTCTCTACCACACCCAAAGATTGTTAAGAAACATACCAAGAAGTTCAAGCGTCACCATTCTGACCGTTACCACAGAGTTTCTGAAAACTGGAGAAAGCAAAAGGGTATTGACTCTTGTGTTAGAAGAAGATTCAGAGGTAACATTTCTCAACCAAAGATTGGTTACGGTTCCAACAAGAAGACTAAGTTCTTATCTCCATCTGGTCACAAGATCTTCTTAGTCGCTAATGTCAATGACTTAGAAACTTTAACCATGCACACCAAGTCTTACGCTGCTGAAATTGCTCACAACGTTTCTGCTAAGAACAGAGTTGTTATCTTATCCAGAGCTAAGGCTTTAGGTGTTAAGGTCACCAACCCAAAGGGTCGTTTAGCTTTAGAAGCTTAAGAGGTATAATTATTTGTGTCTAGTTTTGTAATCCATTGTCTACATATATTTTAATAATCTCTTATAATAAAATTAAATTTTCATCATATTTAATTGTTTATTTTCTATTGCCAATTAGAAACATTGTTTTTACTATGTTCTGAGTCTAAGAAATGTAATACAATGTATTCATTAACATACTGTCTACATAGCATATAATAGAACTGAAGATACACATGAATTCTATCTTCTGAACTAGATATAAATATAAATGTCATATATAGAATGTGCCACTTCAATTCTAAAACTCCCAGTTCCCAGAGAAAAGAAATAACCTGTTCAATAATATACTGGCTACTGGTAGATGGTTTCACTTCAATCGCCCCTTCTTCTTTTATTATTGTACCTGAAAATATTCAAAAGTTATCAAACTAATTAAAGAAAAATAAACGAAGCAAAATTGCTATCAGTACAATTACGATAATTGGAGTAACATTGTTATTGTTGGAATCTGTATTTACAGCCTCTCTTGCGACTGGCGAACCCTCATTGGGAGTTGTTACTGGAGTTTCATTGTCATTAAAAGTACCAGGAGGTAAAACTGCTTTTTCGCTGTCCAATGTAGCGGCCTTACCTGATGTATATTGCGAAGAGGGAGGTACAACATTCTCTTCTAACATGTACTTAACTCTAATCTTCTTAGAGATAGCTTGCTTACTAAACTCCTTTTCTAATGCATTCCAAGCCTCGGCAACAGTTTTGTTACCTAAACTATTTGGGCAGGGCAATGTTATAACCAAGAATTTATCACGGCATTTGAAATCAACCTCAGGTTCTTTTGGTAAGCCCAAGAAAATAATCTGGATCTGTACATTCTCACCTGGTGCAACAACTGCTGCATTGGGTCTTACACAGTAGAACTTTGGTGCTGTCGTTTTTACCTTAAAAGCAATTGGTTCTTCGGAGTTATTTGTAATAGTTACGTACTCGGTGGCTTGTTCTGTAAATGGTGGCTTGTACTCTAGAACATCTGGTTTAATTTCAACTAAAGACATCTCTTATTTATAATGTGTTACAACTATTTATTTTTTGCAATATGAACTCCCCTAATTCCTAACTTTTCTATAAAATTTGGATGCTACTAGAAGCCAATCAATTGATCTATTCGAGTTGCCGAAAATTCAGATACCTATTAAATTTTGGACTCTTCTCCAAGGTTGTATATTTATACAAAGGTCCACAAACAAATTAATATAAATTTTAATTGATAAATGTATTTTTCTATAAAATTTCCTTCCCTTTCCTTTCTTGACAGCGATACCGAAGCCCGACCTCCCTAAAGCAAAAGACAAACGTATTATTTATATCAGTATTTTAAGGACATTGAAGAAATACGTCTTTGAGTTATAAGCAAGAGGTATACCAAAACTATACTCCTAGACTTTATTTAATAATATTAGATGTGATTATATATACGCTTATGTAAATTTGGAGCTTATCTTATCTCAATAGTCGTCACCCTTCGATACAATTTCTTTCTTGTTAGCATGTAATAAGATAGTATGTTCATATTGAGCGGTGTAAGAACCTCTAATATCAACTAATGGAGGATAATCTTGTACGTAACCGTGTTGGACTAGGTTATTTAGCGCAAACAGATACTTCTCCTCACCTAATCTATCTAAGTATCGACGACACCACGGTAACGTACCAAAGTTATTATCAATACTTTTTAATAGTTTCTTTGCACTGCTTAAACTTGGAATACCATGCATATCTGAGTTTCTGGCGTAATGAGAACATTCACCCTCCGCTACTACATAACCTCTACCAGTAGTACCGAAAGTTTCGATCGCAAAATGTTCGCCTTCTTCCATTTTGGTGTTATCCCCATTCTTAACAATTGGAACTGATTTACCAGCATGGATCTTCCAAGGACCAATGTTATGACCACATAAGTTCCTACATGGCTTGACACCAAATGTTTTACCATTGATTTCTACCTCATAAGATTCCATGACTTCTTGGATTGCTTCACCAATATCAGTTAGTCTGACGTCAATACCTGCTTCTTTAATACCAGTATATGTGGCTTCTTTTACTGCTGTCAACAGATTATCATACTTACTATCGAAGGCAACAGTAAATGCCGAATCAATTATGTTCCCATTGACTTGGACACCAATATCAACTTTCATAACATCTTCATATTTTAGAACAGTTTTATCTCCAGCATTAGGAGTAAAATGTGCTGCAATATGATTCAATGATAGACCTGTTGGAAAACCAATACCCTGGCTGATCGGATTTTCCATAGCTTTTAAATCTTCAGCACCAGTAAATTTTCTAGTAGCATTTTCAATAATATCTGCAATTTCAGTTAAAGTCATACCTGGTTTCAATTTATTTTGAACATTTCTTCTTACTCTACGATGGATCTCAGCACCTTTTCTCATATCATTCCATTCAGTTTGTCTCTCCATATCCCTTTGCAAGTATCGTTTCTCAGCATCTGTGGTACGGTCTAGATTGAAATCTTGATGGTAGTCCATCCATTCACCTTCTGGATAAATTTCATCAGGAAAGAAATTAACAATATTCTTAATATTATTCTTTTTTTTCTTTTTCTTCTTTTTCTTCTTTTCACCAGAATCAACAGTAGGATTACCTTCAGTTGCTACATTTGTACCATCAACATTTGAATTATCTATTTCATTATCTGCTTCAGAAATGAGTTCTACAACTTTATCATTTTCGCCCATATCTTAAAGATATATTACTGTGTTAATCCTTTTGCAGTGAGCACGCTATGTACTGTCAGCTTATCTATATTTTTCAATACATACAATCTGTTCACTTTTCCTCTTTTTCGTTTTTTAAATTTGAATTTGTTCGGAATTTCGAAATATAAGAAAGAGTTATGAGAGGCATAAATTCTCAGGGATCAAGGTTTGCCAACAGAAGATTTAAGAAATTATCACGAAACCACCTATACCTGTGTTTCAACTAATAAAAAGACATGCTAAAACTAGTAGCGAAAGAGGTAAATGCTTTTAGTGCGGCTGTTGGTAAAACAACAGGGATTAGAAGGTCACTTTCGAGTACATTGATAAATAAGCAAGATTATGACCCATCAATAAATCCACTGCGGTCATACAACAACCATAAACTTGGGTTAGAGTTTTCTAAACATTTTAAGATGAATCCTAACGATAGTAAGATAGATGATGCAACAATTTTAGATAATAATTCGATAAGGGATCAAGCACTAGGAAGTAAATTCGGTGTAAAACCAGGAAGAACTGTCACAGTCTTCAATAATGATACAGCAACAGCATGCAAAAGGCTAAATTCAGTTGTATTTGCAAATCAGATAGCTATGGATCGTAGAAGTCAAAGATTCCATATGAAACCAGGTAAAAAAGCAGAGTTGAAGAGGTCACAGCGTCACAGAAGAGACTTTATGAAAGGTTTCAAAAGACTGATGGATATTGTCAAGGATGCTAAAAGGAAGGGTTACTGACTTCACGACTTTCTAATATTTGCTTTAGATGTATACATTCTATAGCAATGTTAGTACGTGCAAGTAAAAAGATATGTAAAAAGATATGTAAATCATCAACAAGTACATGTAAATAGCTGACAAACATCTATACAAAAATAGATTGTACCTTCTCTGTCAAATTGATATGAACTCTCTGACTTACCCAATTTCTTAATGCTCCGATTGGTACTTGCTATAGAAGTCATCACAGGCAGTCAAAGTCCGTTCATTTCAGTGCGCGAATTTCTTATACAATCAAGGAGATGTCAGATTCCATTTATAGCCAGTTATCAACAACCACCAAATATTGACAAGTGGCCGGTACCTAATAGCATGGGAAGTATTCCATTGATATCACAAGGGACTGACCACGCTATCGTTCCTAGCTTCTTTTTATTCGATCCTATATAAGGTATGAAAATTACGAAATAAGCATAAGATAGAACGCACTGGTACCAAACTGTACATAATATATAATGAAACTATCCGGTTGCTCAGATGCATATTTCTTATTGCACACAGCTTGTGGCATAAGCATTCTGTCTATTCCTTATGGTATTAAATGTTTTGGTATTTTGTATGGTATCTCTTTAGTTTTACTATGTGGATGTTTTTCCTTCCTTGCTTTATCTATACAACTTCAAGTGATACGATACATTCCTGGAAAAGCTGCGTCTTTCTTTGTACTATCAGAAATGATTCATCATCGGTTGGGCTTATTATTTGATCTATCCATTGCGATCAAATCAATCGGGGTCTGCATTTCATTTATGATAATTATTGGCGATCTGCTACCAAAAGTGATGAAAGAGTATACAAATAATGAATTCATAATCAACAGGATAGTGGCTATTACATTGGTAAAAGTTTGTGTGATTGCACCATTATGCTTCATCAAAAATTCAAGGTTGTCAAAATATTCACATGCGATCTCGATGATGACAATTATATATACATCAGGGTTTATTGTTTACCAATTTGTAAATCCAAGTGAAGAGGTAGCTTCACTAAAAGGTACTGTTGACTTTTATAAGCCAGTTAATCAGCAGGGGAAACTACTAATAGAAATATTACCAATATTCATATTTGCATTCACAGCCCATCACAACCTATTTTATGTCATGAATAATAATGATAAAATATGGCAACAAAATTTTAAAAGTGTAATGATCATATATACAGTAATAGCATTCATGATATATGTGGCTATCTGCTCATGTGGTTATCTGACATTTGGTGATATGGTGTCGGGAAATATCATGACTATTTACCCAAATACATTCACTTCTACTATAGGTAGAATTAGCATTATAATATGCATTATATTAACATTTCCATTACAGTTCCAACCTGCTATTGCAGCTATCCACCGCATAACCTATACAGTGATATATGGAGACTATATTGCCCCTTCAGATAAGACAGATGCCACAATTAGCGATATTATAGAGAGTGAGTTAACACCTCTCATCACTAATGAGGGGCTCATTGTACCAGTCGAGGAATTAATTGAAGAAGGATCTACCAAACAGTCACTATTTAATACATTAGGGAACAAACGAGTCACATTCTTAACTATAATTTTGTTGATTGTTATTTATATGTTATCGCTTTATATTAGGAACCTTGTTGATATTCTAGCCTTTATTGGTGCAACAGGATCTACCGTTATTACATTTATATTACCTGGCATGTTTGGATTCTATTTAATTGGAGCTGAATACGACTCATGTTGCGCTAACATCCCTTTGGAAAAGGCACTATTCAGGTATGCTTCACTTGCATTAATTGTTTGCGGTATAAGTGTCACGGCGTCTTATTTCTTTGTATGCATATACATATTGATTTCATAATGTTGTTTCAATTAAACATCAGAAGAGAGCAAGTAAAACATATACGTATATATATATATTCTATATATTTCAACCAGCAATAACTTTGCTTATTATACTGAAATAAGAACAAAAATGGGTCCACTTGAAGTATCTCCTATATTGGAACGATTTCGAATCAAAATGCAGTCATCTCCCGTAGTATTGTTCCTAAACCGAATGAACAATAAGAATATTGTATGTTATGACATCAGATACCAGCTGAATAAGAAATTGGCTAGATCAGTTTTTGATCAAACATTGAAGCAGTCGATCCATGTTCACCATACTTCTTTGGTTTTACCCGTTAGAAAAACGTGCAGTGGAGATTCGCGTTCTGTTCGAATAAAAATATCTTTAGTTGAAGACTAGGATTTCGAACTAATGCTCTCATCTGCGCACAGTATGTCATCCCACATATTTAGGATTCGGTTTTGAAGTATATATATAATATATATTGAATTACTGGCTGTTTGTGTGGTTAACACAAATATACTAAAATAGACCTTCGTTGCAAGAGAGAATCATAAAGAAAAAACTATTCCTTTATACAAAACTGCCCATTTGCTACTTTAGTTTGATCAATATTGACAATCGAGTTTATTTATTAAAAGATTTGGAACATAAAGATTACAAGTTTTCAATATTCATATGGCATTTCCTAGTAGAGCACAAGCTAAGGCTCAAAGATCAAAAAGAATACCACATACGTTCAGTTTAAATAACATATTAGGTGACCCATTTGCCATATCGTCACTTTCCATTGCTCTAATTTCATGGATAATTGCCATCGCTGGTTCAATTGCAGCTGGCTCGAGTGACAATAATTTCCCAAGATTCACGTGGTGGGGTATAGTTTATCAGTTTATGTTGATCTGTATAATTATTCTTTTTTATGCGTATGATCTAGTAGATTACTATAAAAGCTTTTTAACGGGATCTTTATCAGTAGCATTTGTCTATAATACTAACAGTGCCACTAACTTGGTATACAGTGAAGGATCTAAGAAGGCAGCTGCATCTGCGGGTGTTATCCTGCTATCCATAGTTGATCTTATATGGATTTTCTACTTTGGTGGTGATAATGCATCGCCAACCAACAGGTGGATTGATTCTTTCACATTGAAAGGCACAAAACCATCAGCAGTTGAAAATGCAAGGATGAGATACCGCCGTCGTGTCAGTAAAACACATCCTGGTGTAAGGAATAATCGCTATGAAAGTGGTATCACCCATAATGAAACTCAACTACATAATTATGTTTCTTCTACGGCGTTGACTGGATTTGAGAACAAAGAGCCAAACCATTTCGATGAGCAAAGGTATTCGGCATTTGGTGATCAGGATCTCCATCATACAATAGCATCTCCAGATGCTAATAACGTACAAACATTTTTATCAGAGTCAACTGCGGGAAATACAGAAACTACAATGGGTGATACATTAGGCCTTTACAGTGAATTAGGTGATAGCGCTTTCATATACACAGCTAAAGCATTATACCCATACGATGCAGATGAAAATGACCAATATGAAATTTCATTTCAACAAGGTGAAATCCTAAAAGTCAGTGATATCGAAGGAAGATGGTGGAAAGCAAGGAAGGCGAACGGCGAAACCGGTATTATTCCAAGTAATTACGTTGAATTAATCGAATCAAGTTCTAATTCAAATATAGCATAATAAATAAGTAACTAAAAAATAATGAAGTACATTGTAATTCTATAAATAAGCCGTATATATATATACATTTTAAAATCATTCCTAGGTTATGAAATTTTACAGATATTGACTTGTTATTTTAAAACTAAATAAATTTTATATTATATGTATACATAATAAGTTTAAAAAGTTCTTAGACAACAACACCAGAGTTGGAGGCAACTCTTGGCCATAAGTCAGCACATTCCTTACCGACTGGACCAGTAATGGCAGAACCCTTCATTTCACCCTTTGGGTTAGCGATGACACCGGCATTGTCTTCGAAGTATAAGAAGACACCGTCCTTTCTTCTCCAGGACTTAGATTGTCTAACAACGATAGCTGGCATAACCTTCTTTCTTAATTCTGGCTTACCCTTCTTAACAGTAGCCATAACCATGTCACCTAAAGAGGCAGCTGGTAATCTGTTTAATCTGGAACCGGAACCCTTGACAGCTAAAATGTATAAGTTTCTAGCACCAGAGTTATCGGCACAGTTCATAATGGCACCAACTGGTAAACCTAACTATATTAAAAGAAATTTCACAATGGCGAAATTATTTGTTAGTAAAGATTGCCCTACTTGACGGTCTTGGAATTATGGGAATATTATTATTTAGGTATCATTTGGATAGTATTTTCAATCTCTTTCTCCACATATAATAGACATTTTATTTTTCCTATATTCAAATATCACCTATTTTTATCATCGCTTTCAAGTTAAATATCTATAACTCCTCATAACATTCTTGCATTTCAAATACAGATTATAATGGAAATTTTGGTAATAACAAAGGAAACTTTTTCTTTTCATTTTAATTTATACTGTTTAATATAGGTCTATAATTCCACAAAACTCTTCACATAATTTAACATACAGAAATTCTGAATTTAGTACCTTGAGCACCTGACATTGTTTATTTATTTCTTTGGCAGATTTACTGTTTAAAGTATTTGATTAATATATCTAAAGCCTGCTTTTGATGTATATATGTTGATAATATTCAATATTACCTAGCTCATTAGGTTTGCGTCTACAATCAAAGGTCATACAATTCTCACTACTCTACACACCATGTTACTCTAACTCACGCCCATACGATAACTCTCAGTCCTGCTCTGTGCTTATTCCACTGATTGAAATTCACTAAGTGTATTTGTTAGCTTTCTTCTTTGAATGCGTCCATTTCCTATTTTGGACGTTGCGGTTAAGAAATTTTTAAATAATTAAATTTTAAAGAAACTATTAATATTTGTACGGTATGGATGTACTGTAAATTGTTAGTTGGTTATGGGTGTACAGTCAAATGTAGACTTGAAATTAATGAAACCCTAGGGTTATGATTTTATATCTTGAAATCAAAATAGATGATTTGACTTCATATATTGTGGATTACTGAATTAGGTGTTAATTACGTATGTAAGAAGTAACAAATGAACCGAAATCATAAGTAGGTCACAAGAAAGTACATAGATAAGAAGCAGAATAGTTTTAAGTGTAGTACATCTAGATATATGGTAGGTAGTATTCTGAGTGGTGATAGTTTCAACAGGAATAGCGATCAGCATGATGATAATAATGAACATAAGAGAAAGGAAAGAAACGAAAGTGAAGAGCTATCAGAACATAATATTATACGAGATAGTAATGTAGATCAAGGCTCCTATGATAATGGCAGAAGGATAAATGCAACTATTAGCACGTCAGACACAACAGATATCCAAGATCATGCTGATATAAGTTGGGAAACCACCAATGATCACTCGCAACAGCAGCCAAGTCAGAATTCTTTAACTGGAGAAGATGGCCAATCATCAATATTACCTAATAATGCAGTTATTACACTTAATCCACATGATACACCATTATATAATATCGAGGACAGTCAGGGCAACCCTGATAATAATGATTCCGATGGATCAATCGAGGTTATTATGGAAGATAGAGCATCTTCTAGCGATAACGAGAGTTTGTTAAGAGCATTATCAGATCAAGTAGAAGAAGATGGTGATAGTGAAAATGCAAGTTTGAATGATTCAGATATTAATGATACTGCAAATGAAATCACTGAGTCGAATCAAGTAACTACGAATCATTCTGTCATTAATCTAACAACAGAAAATGTAGACACTATGTCAAGTTCACCGGCAGAAGAAATTAGGACCATGTCACCTATCGATCTTGAGGATGAAGAACAAGTTATTGAGATTCCAGCAGACGATGTTAATATAACACAGAACATGAAGAATCCAGACGAGTATAAGGCAGCTAAGGATTATAAATGTCCAATTTGTTTTGAACCTCCAGAAGTTGCTTTAGTTACGCCATGCGGGCATGTATTCTGTTGTAGCTGTCTATTTCAAATGGTTAATAGTTCAAGAACTAGTCGTAGTGATGGACACTGTGCTTTGTGTAGACATGGTGTTAAGTTGCGTGATACAAGATTGATAAAAATGAGGAAGCTTAGGATTAGAAAAGAAAATACCTGAGTGACTAAGTTTTTTTCTATATTTTTGAAATGTGACGTTTGTCACCTTTTTTAAAAAAATGCAAGAAAAAAGAAAATAAGGCACAAATCTGACATTGTTTTTAGTACATGAAATCATGATCAGTAAACAATATAATACAAAGAGCTAAAACAGTACAGATAAGGAATAGCAATAGAATCAGCAACTAAAAAGAGATATTGTAATAATAAAAGTGGCGCTGCATTATTCTGAGAATGAGTAGTGGCGATATTATCATAACACAAAGATTGTCATTACTTAATGCGGAGAATTCTGAATCTATGATATCGAACGATATATATAGGAATGGCCTGGAGTTGTCTCGCTTGGTTGGGGGTAATAATAAGAGGTTGCATTCGTACAAAAACTTCAATGAATCAGATTTTTACTTGTATCAATACCGAAATTCGAATACTTTGTCTCTTCATTCTCGGCCACCTTCTGCATATGATCAGGTATCAGCGCATTCGCATACAGAATATCTGGAGAAACATTCAGTACATTTGAAAGCTGCATTAACGTTTCCGATTTTACCATTAAAGAAACATAAAAGTGATAGTCGTCTTAAAAAGACTCCAGTTTGGTATTTTTTACGTAAAAACAGAAAAACCAGAAAACCACCACGGTATACTGAAATCAAAGGATTCGATGAAGCACCGCCGATACGTTTTGGTTGTTTCTCAGGGTTTGTTGATATGAGATCAAAAAGATGTTGCCAATACCCAGGTAACACAACTGCCTCGCACAGGCTCAATTGCCAATGTAGAACATTATCGATATACCCTAGCCCATTAATATATTCACACAAGATTGAATAGATTCGATTTGAGTGTCATCTAAATAACAAATACAGTATATATTTATTTATCCATATATATATATATATAATGCAAGATCGACCATAAGTCGTTACCAAATATATTAACGTCCAATGAGGAGTTTGTCATGTGACTTGTTGCGGAGCCCAAATTGAAAGAACTGTAAGGAGAATTTGTAAAAAAAAAAATACATATTGATGTTCGTAGAAGTTAACAAATAACCCATTACCGGGAAGGCGCTCTGTTGGAAATAATATTATAAGATAAAATATATGTATACATTAAATTAAAATGGCATAACAAAAAGAAGGAAAAAGAGAGGTTTAAGTTACTACTACATCAGATTGTTTTTCTATTTGAATCCTGTTAAATTATAATAAATAAGATTTGCTAGTTGGTTGTTGCATTTATTTGGTTTGAAATTTTCAGAGATATTAACAACCTAGGGAAAATTTTTTATAAAGGGAATAAAAAATACTTTACACTCTATCAATTTTTAAACCATTATCTATATTAATTGTTTCATAGTAGTAGCTACACTTTAAATTTTTAGAGTAGGGTTGTATTTTTAGCTAATAAATAAACCACTATGAGTAGTAAGTTAGGTTCAATATTGTCACAGTTGGACACAGAGATGCCACCTTCGCCTCAACATTCAGAAAGTTCTCATTCAAGTAGTAATAGTCCCCCAAAATTCTTCCCAATGTATATATGTATCAACGAATACACTAAGAGAATGGAAGATGAATTAGATATGAAACCTGGTGATAAAATTCAAGTTGTTACTGATGATGAAGAATATAATGATGGTTGGTATTTTGGGCGTAATTTAAGAACTAAAGAAGAAGGATTATACCCAGTTGTTTTTACCCAAATGATTAGTACAGAAAGAAAGTCTACTTTAATGAGAGCCAAGTCGGTTAAGAGATTAAATAGTCCTCTTGGTATGGATGGTAGTAGGAATGCTTCATCTACGTCTATTAATAATGATATAAGTACAGAATCTCCATTACAATCTGATCATACAGAAAGTGCACAAGGTAAAAATACCACTGATAACAGGCATGAATCCCTTAAAGGTACTATGAATGATATTGACAAAGCTTTGGAAGATTTGAAGTTTGATGAACCATCAGATATTCTTTCTCATCATTCAACTACAGCACGAAGCATTAGTCAAGATATGACATTTACTGAAACCCCAGACTTGAATGTCGCTGATAGCTCAGTAAAACTTCCAGCTACAAGTAGTAGAAATGATATTTCTGCCTCTACAGGGTCCACCACCGTACAAGGTCAACCTGATCAACTAAATGTAAAAAATTGGACCCCAGAAGAGGTCACACAATATTTTTTGGATTGTGGGTTTGATGCACAATCAGCCGCAAAATTTCAGCAACATAATATCTCTGGTAAAATTCTTCTGGAATTGGAGTTAGCACACTTAAAAGAACTGGATGTTAGTTCTTTTGGTACAAGATTTGAAATGTTTAAAGAGATGGAATCTTTAAAGGAACGAGCTCAGACCAACACGTTTAACAAAAATTCTCAAGCTAATGACGATCTTGAAACAGCAAACGGTACCGATTTAATGCCACCCGCATTTGTTGATAACCGCTCCAAAAGCATAAGCGGTAAATCTAGTCAGTCATTTGATGAAGTCCCATTAAGAATGTCTACAGGTGTTTTAGATAAAAGTAGGCCAGTTTCTATGTTAGTAAATGGACAACCAGCAAGAGAGGTTTCAAATGGATCTTATGCACCACCGATTACTGAGGAAGGTGGTGTTGCATTATTTGCATCACCCAGAAGAGCACCAAAGCCTCCGTCTTATCCAAGCCCAGTCCAACCACCAAAATCTCCACTCGTCAGCAATAGCAATAAATATACAAATACCCCATCAAATGGACTAAAATACTCTCCAGTATCATTTTATCAAAGTGCAAAATCAAGCCACTTGGATTCAAACCAGTCTACTTCTTCTTCTAGATTTAGCAGAAACTTACAGGTTGAACAACTGGCTAATGAAGGCAACAGAGGTAGTGTTTTATTCTCTCAGATTGAAGAGAATAGTAATATTCTTGACGAAACTGCACCTGTAATAGAGTCTTCCAATCTTAATTTCGAAGAATCAGACGATGATTTTGATAGACCCACCTCCAGTATATATGCAGATACATCAATTCAAGAATCTGATCACTTTGAAACGACTGGAAAGAACTTTTCTGAAAGCAAGAAACCTAAGAGAAATTCATCTATGTTATCTTATTTTTCAAAAAATAACGATAAAAATGAAAAGAGTTTAAGTATAGACACAGGTGTTAAACGTAGTGACTCTATGAACTTAAAGAAAAAGGGATCCTTCTTAACAAGTCCATTTAGGCAACAATTTACTGATAATGCTACTCGTACAACTCCTACTGGTGAAAAAAAGAAAAGTTCGAATCCCCCAACTCCAACATCAAAAGCACGTCCCAAACAAAAAGATGTTAAGAAGGATTCCAAAAAAGATAAGGATGCGCTTAACAGGAGATCGGTAAGCGCTAAGGACAACGCTCCAATTGATGCAGGTAAGAAGATACTAGAAGATACGACTTACAAGAGATCCGTGAGTGAGGCTGTAAAGGGTAAGACCACACGGAATAGTAGCACTCGTGCCATTCTTAGAAAACAACAAACTTCAGCATTCATGGAAGGTATAAGGTCTATTTCAGTAAAAGATGCAATGAAAACGGCAGACTACTCTGGTTGGATGAGAAAGAAAGGTAGTGGTGCTATGAGTTCGTGGAAAACTCGTTTTTTCACACTACATGGTACAAGATTGTCATATTTTGCTAATACAACTGATACTAGAGAACGTGGTTTAATTGATATTACAGCACACCGTGTTGTTCCAGCTCGTGAAGATGATAAATTAGTCTCGCTATATGCTGCAAGTACAGGTAAGGGCCGTTATTGTTTCAAGTTGATCCCTCCACAGCCAGGGTCTAAGAAAGGTTTAACTTTCACTCAACCTCGTGTCCATTATTTTGCTGTTGATAGCAAAGAAGAGATGAGAGGGTGGATGGCTACTTTAATCAAAAGTACAATTGATCTAGACACATCAGTTCCCATTATCAGCTCATACAGCACACCTACTGTTTCATTAAAGAAGGCTAAAAAGATGCTAGCTGAAGCACGTGAAGAAAACAAACAAAGGGAGGAACAAAGAATGATGAATGAAGATAAAGATCAAGCTCTGTGGGATGAACAGCAGCAGAAATCTGGCACTAGGAAACGCAAGGACACTAAAGATGATCAAGATATTGGGAAAGAAGGAGGACATGTAAACGATATTTCTGGTGATGATGGCTCGTCAACCGCAAACACAACTGGCTCTAATGGATTTGCTAGTCCCTATTTATTAGCTTCGGGTGTTTTAACTCCAAATTTAGCACGTAGTAATAGCATGAGAAATGTTGAAAGGGGTAAAGAAGATTATTTTTCTGATAAGAAATATATAGGTGATAAGATTTAGAGTTGCCTTCTTGTCAGTATCAATATATACATGTTGGAAGGTAATACAAAGTCAGGTAAGCTTACTGAAGATGTGGATAAAATAATGTGATAAAAGAAACAAAAAAAAAAATGATAGGAAATAATTGGAGTGTTCGTAAGATCAGTATGCATTTGAACCTAGACGGTAAGAATGTTATTAATATCCACCTCATATTTAGAACGGAAATGCCCGGCGAGACGATTCTGTGCTTGATCTTTGTAATAATTTGTAATTTATAGTAGAAGAATTAATAAACTGATAAGTAATAAAATAATATTTGAGACTATTTTATATGATAATGTAGAACTCCAAGCAACCGACAAAAGTTTAACTTATTATGGGGTATTGCTGTCATTAAATGGTGTCTTCCTAACGTTACAACCATTGGTACGACAATAATGTTTACGCGTATCTTTTTGAAAAAAATTTGAACTTTTGGCGAATATGAATAAATTAGCTACGTGGGTAAAAACCATTGAACTTTCGATAATCGAAGAACTATACTACAAAACTCTTAAATTTCAAGACGGAAAAGATCTGTAACACAAATCTGAAAGTATTCGTACAATATTGAAGGCAATTTGTTTAGCAAGAGTTTTAATCATTAAAGGGCTACAAAAAATAAGGGCACATACAGGCTGCAATATATGATAGATTACTTAATATAAGTCCAAAAACCCAAAAAATTGTCGAAAATAGGCATACCAAAATGAGATTTGAATCTAAATACTATTCAATAATAATAATAAGCATAATATTACTACTCACTATATGGCGTACGAGGCCGTTTTCAGCCAATTTGGAGGCTAGAAGAGGTGATGTCGATGGTGTAACCGATGGCTGGCTAATTCCAAACGTCTACAAAGTTGGTGATCCTGTCGAAATTATTGTTAACAAAGTTGAGTCTGATTTAACACAATTTCCATATGCCTATTACGATCTACCATTTACTTGTCCACCAACCATGCATAAAAAACCATTACATTTATCATTAAATGAAATTATTCGTGGAGATCGTAAATGGCAAAGTGATTATAAACTTCAGTTTGCTCTCGATAATGATTGTGAGATCCTGTGCTCTAGAAAAACAAAGGCAGATGGGATTAAAAAAGCCCAGGATTTGGTTAAAGATGGTTATGTTGTTCAATGGTTGATTGATGATGATTTGCCAGCTTCTACAACGTTCATTTCTACATCTGATAATAAGAAATATTATGCATCAGGTTTTCCGTTAGGGTCAATAGATAAAGAAACTGGAAAAGTTTATTTAAATAATCACGTTATGCTTGTTGTTCGGTTTCACGCAATCGATGATGATCATTTTACAATTGTTGGATTTGAAATATATCCAAAATCAGTGTCTGATTTCCATTGTCCAGGTGCTGCAAGAGATTTTGAACAATATGAACTAGTTGTACCAGAGGATCCAGAAGAACTCACATTTATACCATTTACTTATTCTGTCTATTGGAGAGAAGAATTTGATATTGAATGGAAAGACAGGTATAATCTCTTCCTAAGTAGCGGTGAAATATCAAATGAAGTTAGTAAGAAATTTCACTGGATCAGTTTAGCCAATTCCTTAGGAGTGGTATTTTTAATATCATTCGTTGTTGCTGTCATTTCAATAAAGGTTTTCAATACCGGTAAATTTGATGATCAAGATATCCACTTGAAGGAAAATGCACATGATTCTGTTTATCATGTAGCAAAGAAATGGATCTATAACGATAAAACCCCACGCCCTAGGATTTTATTTATTTTCGTATCTATGGGTGTTCAATTCCTTTTCACTATTGTTGGTTCGTTAACTATTTCTTGTTCTTTGAATAAGTCTCATAATATTAGGAATTCAGTATTGACTATTGCTATTGTCTTTTTTATTTTAGGTGCATATATGGCATCATACGTTGGTACTAAACTCCTTATGGAACATAATAGATTGAATTCCAAAAGCAACTCTGTGAAGATGTTAAGATTTAGCTCACTTTTCTCGATATCTTGTGGATCTTTATTACCTGGTTTATTTATGGTTATAATGTTGGTCTTAAATTCAATTGTTTGGGCACATGATTCTACAAACGCTTTACCGTTCGGTACAATTGTGTTGTTCATCTCAATATATTTTGTTATATGCATACCATTAAGTTTATTAGGGGGGGCAATTGCTATGGAAGTTAATAAGACTAGTTCAGGAAATGTTTCTCCTACAACCAGTGTCTCCAATTACTTTGAAGTTAAACAAGGGAATGGTATAAACCTGTTTTCTTTTGATACTTTAACCCTATTGTCCATTTTGTCGTGTGGTATTATTCCATTTTTAATTATCTATGTGGAGTTACAGTATGTTTACAAATCTGTCTGGTTTGAGAAAACGACATTTTATTACTATTATGGATTTCTTTTGGCTAATATTGTATTATTAACATTTGTTATTTGCGAAATTTCTATTATTAATTGTTATTTGATGATGAAATTGTCAAAATCAGATAACATTCGTGATTGGAGGTGGAAATGTTTCCAGATTTCAAGTGGTTGTGCATGGTATATGGAGTTATATTCATTATATTACATCTTTAGAGTATTGCATATTCGTGGATTTTCATCCATTTTCATTTCTGTCTGTTATAGCGCATTATTTAATGTTATGGCAGGCTGTGCTATGGGTGCTCTTGGTTACTTGACGTCGTCGGTTTTTGTTAAGAATATCGCAAAATTCAGAACTAAAGATTAGAGATGTGAGTTATAATGTGTAAAAATATAAAGATATAAACAGTAATAATTAGGTGACATAACATATATAGGATTACTTTCGTTAATAAAATGTTATCCTTTACATTACTTGGTTTACATTAAACCCTGAAACTATATATACAATTTATAATATACGTATGTAGAGTTTGGTTAATGCTGCTTAGTGAGGTACACTTCTTTCTTTTTTGTTTTATTTCTTGAGTTTGTTGTCGATGCTATTTCTGCTAAGAGAGGCACACTAACATAAAATTGTACTAAGTTAAAATTCGATACCTGCTGAACTATTCATTGTATTATTGTTGATATTATCATTATTGTTATAATCGTTATGATGATGTTGCACATAACCACCCATTGCACTGTTATTATTACTACTATTATTATTTTGGAGTTGATTATTCATTGCCATGTTATTATTGTTGTTTTGGAAATTTTGCTGTCTCATGGAGTTATTATATTGACGACGGTTATTATTTTGGTTGTTACTGTTATTATAGCTTCTTCTATTGTTCATATCTCTGTTATTTAAATTATTACCTCTTCTATTGTTTGAATTGTTGTAATTGTTTCTGTTGTTATTGAACTTTTTATAATTTTTGTTATTGTTATTATTATTCATATTGCTGTTGATCTGTTGTTTAACTGTGTCAATTATATCATCTTGTAACTTTATGTATTTAATGTAAATACCTTTCAAATAAATTTCCGAAGACTTAACCATTTCAGTTTGTGGAGAATCAACACTATCCGGGTTCTTGTATTCACTGACGTTGGAAAGTGTTAAATTCATCCAATTATCCACATTTGTTAATTCACCTTCAATAATTTCACCACTTTTCAATTCTACACGCATTTGTTGACCCTTCGCATTGGTCAATAGATATAAAGGTAACATTGTAGATGACTAATTTAGTTCACTTAATTGGCGAGTATAACTGTAGAAAAAGTATGAATGACTTTTTGAATGTTAAATTTATATTCTAATGATATATTCTTCATATATCTTTTTTTATTATTTTTTTTGAAGAAAAATATTAAAAAAGACGTTGCCGTGGACAGCGACTAGGAAATTATTATGGATTAAATATAATTAGTGCATAGGCAATGAATGCACAGTGAATCATTCAAAACCAAATAGAAACATAGACAATATTATAGTAGAGATGTGAAGTTTTTAAAAAATCAAAATCAATAGCTTATTACATTGAAGACTGTAGACTGCATAAATTATTAACGACACACTGCGCGATTGCCCCTTTGGGTAAAAGATATATAACTTAATTAAATCTTGGAATAATTAAATTCAGATAAAATCAAAAGGTAGTAAGTAAGACAAATAGATAGTGAATAAAGAAGTTCGGTCCTTAATCATTACTCCAGGATATATTGGTCTATGAGATTTGTATTTATTATAGTTTTTAATCATAAAATATTCAAACATTGTAAAGTAAATTAAAAATAGCATTTGACGTGAGATATAAAGAAAATCTAGCTATGGTAGGTAACGCAGATGGGTCAAATAATTTCAGGAATACAACCATGAGAACCCAACAGCAGATGCAGAAGTATCAATTGCAACAAACCATGGAAGATGTTGAAAACTACACGTTAAACCCAAGCAATCATCCAATTGTTGAGATTGCAACGTACTCTGAGACGGACGTTTACGAATGCTATATTCGTGGATTTGAATCACGTATTGTTATGAGACGTACTAAAGATGACTGGGTGAATATTACGCAAGTCTTCAAAATGGCTAAATTCTCAAAAACACAAAGAACAAAAGTGTTGGAAAAGGAATCAAATGGTATGAGGCATGAAAAAGTACAAGGTGGCTACGGCAGATTTCAGGGTACATGGATTCCAATGGAATCTGCAAAGGAAATAGTTGTGAAGTATAATATTGTTGATCCAGTGGTATCGACCATATTAAACTTTCAGCTAGATCCAAATAACCCCCCTCCAAAAAGAAGTAAAAATAGTATCTTAAGGAAAACATCGCCTGGTACTAAAATCACATCACCATCTAGTTATAATAAGACACCGAAAAAGAAAACTGGAAGTGTTAATAATAGCAATTCTACAGTGACTAAGAAGAGTAATAAAAAAAATAATACTATACAGCCTAATCCAAGTCCCTTACACAATTTAGTATATCACACACCACAACAGAGTAGGCTAAATTCTATGGGATCAAATACTGCGACAGTCAATACCATAAAATTAGCTGACGGTTCTTTTGTTGAGACTCTACCTAGTGGTAATGGGAACAATGGCGCAAATCACCTTGCAATCAATGATTCAAACTATTCGACTACTCAAAAACCATTACAATTTTATCCTGTGCCAACGACGTTGGTAAATCATTTGAAGGCAGATCAAAGGGACCCTCAGAAGTATCAGCTGCAACATCCAACATTCGCAAATTTTAATACTCCTGGGAATGAAATGGCACGTAGCCAAAATTTGAGCATAAATACAGATATGAATCCTAAAGGTACAAAGAATAAAAGTGCATTGAAGAAGAAAAAAATAAAAAAAACCAAAGCAAATCAGAATATAAATGGTAGTACAGACCAACTGAAAGAGCAACATCTAAACCAAGTACCATATATGCATACTATGAATCATGGACAGCATGTTCCAGATTTAAATGAGAGTTATAATTCGTACTCAAATAGTTCCTCCATGCAAATCTATTCTTCCCAGAATGCAGGCACTAACTCTTTTACGTCGCCAACCGAACATCCGTCACTCAATGCTAGTGAATATAAGCAAATTCTTCTTCAGGTACTAGCAACAGAAACAGCAACAAATGAAACAAACGAATTGCTGTATAAGCTATATTACCCTCCTCCTGGAATGGATATTAACTTAACAATCGATGATCAAGGTCATAGTCCGCTTCATTGGGCTGCTGCGATGGGTAATATCCAATTGGTCAGGCTTCTATTAGATTTAAATGCTAATTCTCTACAATGTAATTTGATGGGTTTTAATTGTATCACGAAAGCAGTGTTCTATAATAATTGCTTTAAGAACAGTGTATTTCAAGAAGTCATTGCGAGCTTAAGAATATGTCTTGTCACTCCAGATACAAATGGTAGACTACCCTTGCACTACTTGGTTGAACTGACCGTAAACAAATCAAAAGATCCTGTGGTCATCAATTCTTACTTAGATATGATCATTCATGAGATAGGTAAAGATGACTATGAGTTACTACAAATGTGTTTAAACTATCAAGATTCAAGTGGAAATACAGCATTACATTTGGCTGCTTTAAATATGAATCTTCCATTATGCAACAAACTATGCTCGTTAGGTTCATCGCTGGATATTAGTAATATGGATAATGAAACACCATCAAGCATATTAGCGAAATATAACTTAATACCCCCAACTAACTCTGTATCTGTAACACAAAAACATGCTGGACATGGAAATATTACCGATGAAGCTAGTACTTTTATTGAAGCAAATAATAACAACTCTGGTATGATGGTAGATAAGTCTCTGGAAGTCAGTATGAAAAGTATAACAAGTCCTAGTATTGGCCAGTCATTTAATGCTAATAATATAAACAGGAATACATCTCCGAGGAGCTTAAACCATATGTTAGAGGATATAACGACGCTGGACTCGTTAGTCTCATCTTCAGCAGTGAAGGAATCGCAGACTCTAACTGAGAAAGGGCTACAGCAGTCACCAATTTTGTTTAAAAATAGTAAAATAACTGGAACACCATTTTCTGAAGGGGTACGTAGTATTGGCACGTTGGCAGAGGCGATGAAATCGCCTGCACCACTAGGAGATGCTGGTATACACAGTTCACAAACTAGAACCCATGTGAGTTCTTTAACTAATGAACTGGCCAGAATAACTGATGAATTGACAGCCACAATCGAATTGAGAATATCACATCTGAACACCGAAATTGAGAAAGCAAATTCTTTAATTACTGAAAATAAGGTTAAACAGAGGTTAATAGCGGCTCAAGAAAAAGAACTATTTGCAGAATTAGAAAAGGGGGAATCTGTTGATAGTATTCGTGACCTAGAAAAGAAATCAAGTGATATGGTCGGGACGATCGAAGATGCAAAAACCTCATTTATTCAAACCATCGAAAAAATGCAGGCTTTAACATTAGCGTCTATTGTGAAGGAAGAAAACCCCAATAACGACGAAACGATGACTAGGCAAGATAGTGAAGATAAAAATAGAACTGAATTATGTAAAATTGCCATCCAGTTATCCTTGATGCAATTTAAACGGAAGTTTACAATTAAAAAGATCAGTGATTTAAAGTCTACCTACAACACTTCCAAAAAGATAAACAAATATAGAGCATTAATCGGAATGTCCGTTGATGATATCGATTATAAATTAGATGAGATAGAAAAGGATCTGAAACATTCTGTATAATATAGTTAAATAGTATAGTACAGTACAGTTTATATTGTGTCTTAAAAGAGTATTAAACATGTAACATAATTTACTACGGTCCACACGTTACCCTCTTACCTAAAAAATTTTTCTTTTTCTTTTTTTTTTTGAAAAAAAAAATAGCTTGAGATGCGATGAGATGTGTTTATAAATCAAATAATACTTTTAGTTATCGAATAAAAGGACTAGTAAGTTAGACAAACTAATCAACTAATTGAAAAAAGGGTAAATTGCCGGTGTAAGAACCATTGTTTTATATTCCTTATTTTAGAAATTCTATCTTTGCCCTTAACAGTTCGATTATTCTTCTTTTTGCATAATGGATCAACAATTTTTGAGCCAACTAGAGCAAACTTTAACCACTATTGTCCAACCAAATGGAGGTAGTTTAAAGGATGCTACTAAGACCTTGCAAACTCAATTTTATAAGCAGCCAAGCACAGTTCCAGCTTTAATCCATATCTTACAAAATGGTTCCAATGATGCTTTAAAGCAATTAGCCGGTGTTGAAGCTAGAAAGTTAGTGCCAAAGCATTGGGCTGCTTTAGATGATGCGATTAAGACCCAAATTAAGGCATCTTTATTACAAACTGCTTTCAGTGAACCAAAGGAGATTATTCGTCATTCTAATGCACGTGTCATCGCCTCTATTGGTACTGAAGAATTGGAAAGTAACAAATGGCCAGATTTGATTCCAAACTTGATTCAAGCTGCTTCTAATGAAGATTCTAACACCAGACAAACATCTGTCTTCATTTTGTTATCCTTATTAGAAGATTTCACCCCATCTTTGGCTCCATTCGTTAACGATTTCTTAAACTTGTTCAGCGTCACCATAAATGATGCTTCTTCTTTGGAAACTAGATCTTTATCCGCTCAAGCTTTGAACCATGTTTCTGCTTTAATTGAAGAACAAGAAAATATTGATCCACAACAAGCTGCTAAATTCGCATCTTTGATCCCTTCTTTTGTTAACGTTTTAGAAGCTGTTATTAAAGCTGAAGATATCACTAACGCTAAGTTAGTTTTTAACTGTTTGAATGATTTCCTATTGTTGGACTCTCAGTTAACTGGTAACTCAATCGTTGATTTAATAAAACTATCTTTGCAAATTGCTGGTAACACTGGCATTGATGAAGATGTTAGAGTCTTTGCTATTCAATTTATTATCTCTGCTCTATCTTACAGAAAGTCTAAGATTTCTCAAGGAAAACTGGGCCCAGAAATAACTTTGACTGCCTTAAAAGTTGCCGCTGAAGAAATTGATGTTGATGAAGAATTGAACAACGAAGATGAAGCAAATGAAAACGAAGAGAATACTCCATCTATGACTGCCACAAGATTGTTAGCTTTTGCTTCTTCTGAATTACCACCATCTCAGGTTGCTTCTGTTATTGTTGAACATTTACCAGCTATGTTACAATCAACTAATAGTTTTGAAAGAAGAGCCATTTTAATGGCTATCTCTGTTGCCGTTACAGGTTCTCCAGATTATATCTTATCTCAATTTGATAAGGTAATTCCAGCCACAATTACCGGTCTAAAGGATGCGGAACCTGTTGTTAGATTAGCAGCCTTAAAATGTGTCCATCAAATGACTATTGAATTACAGGATGAAGTTGCTAAGTTCCATGAAGAATACTTACCTTTAATTATCGAAATCATTGACTCTGCTAAGTTTGTTGTTATCTACCACTATGCCACTGTTGCTTTAGATGGTTTATTAGAATTTATTGCCTACGATGCTATTGCTAAGTACTTGGATCCATTAATGAATAAGTTATTCCATATGTTGGAAACAAGTAACTCTTCTAAATTGAAGTGTGCTGTTGTTTCTGCTATTGGTTCCGCTGCTTTTGCATCAGGGTCAGCATTCATTCCATACTTTAAGACTAGTGTTGAATATTTAGAGCAATTTATCCAAAACTGTTCTCAAATTGAAGGTATGACAGATGACGACATTGAATTAAGAGCTATGACTTTTGAAAACATTTCTACTATGGCTAGAGCTGTCAGATCTGATGCATTTGCTCCTTTTGCTGAACCTTTAGTCAACTCTGCTTATGAAGCAATTAAGACTGAATCAGCCAGATTAAGAGAATCCGGTTATGCTTTCATTGCCAACTTATCTAAGGTGTATGGTGAAAACTTTTCTCCATTCTTAAAGACCATCATTCCAGAAATTTTTAAGACCTTGGAATTAGATGAATATCAATTCAATTTTGACGGTGATGCTGATGATTTGGCCGCCTTCACTGAAGGTGCCTCTGAGGAAGATTTACAAAATAAATTTACTGTTAACACTGGTATCTCTTATGAAAAGGAAGTTGCTGCTGCTGCTCTTTCTGAGTTAGCCTTAGGTACTAAGGAACATTTCTTACCTTATGTTGAGCAATCGCTAAAGGTTCTAAACGAACAAGTCGACGAATCTTACGGTTTAAGAGAAACTGCCTTAAACACTATTTGGAATGTTGTCAAGGCTGTTTTACTAGCTGCTAAGGTTGAGCCAGAATCTTATCCAAAGGGTATTCCAGCAGGCTCATATGTTGATGCCAATGTCTTAATGGTTATCAAGAATGCTAGAGAAATTTCAATGAGTAACTTAGCTGATGAATTCGAGACTTCTATGGTCATCACCATTTTAGAAGATTTTGCTAACATGATCAAACAGTTTGGTAGTATTATTATTATGGATAACGGTGATTCTACTTTCTTAGAGTCATTATGTGTGCAAGTTCTAAGTGTGTTGAAGGGTGCCCATGCATGTCAAACCATTGATTTGGAAGAAGATGCACCAAAGGATGAAGATATGGATGCTTCTGAAACTGAAGCTACTCTACAAGATGTTGCTTTAGAAGTCTTAGTTTCCTTATCCCATGCTTTAGCTGGTGATTTCGCTAAGATTTTCGAAAACTTCAAGACTGTTATCTTAAATCTGTTCAATTCCAAATCTAAGAATAAGAGATCCTCTGCTGTCGGTGCTGCCTCAGAATTAGCCTTAGGTATGAAGGATCAAAACCCATTCGTCCATGATATGTTAGAAGGTTTAGTCATTAGATTAACCACCGACAAATCTTTAGAAGTTAGAGGTAATGCTGCTTACGGTGTCGGTTTATTGTGTGAATATGCACCATTTGATGTTTCTGCAGTTTACGAACCAGTCTTAAAAGCCATGTACGAGTTATTAAGTACTGCTGATCAAAAAGCATTAACTTCAGAAGATGACGAAGCTACTAGGGAAATTATTGACAGAGCTTATGCCAACGCCACTGGATGTGTTGCTAGAATGACTTTGAAACATGAAAACTTAGTTCCTGTTGCTCAAACCATTCCAGCTTTATTGGCGCACTTACCATTAAACACTGGTTTCGAAGAATATAATCCAATCTTTGAATTAATCATGAAACTATACCAGGCCAATAATGAAGTTATCATCAAAGAAACTGCTAAGGTTGTTGAAATTTTCGGTACAGTTTTCACTAAAGAAAATGAAAGAATTAAGTTAGAACAAGAATCCACTTTAGGTAGAGAAGAAAACATGGAAAGATTAAAACAATTCCAAACTGAAGAAATAAAACAAAAGGTTATTGAGTTATTAAAATACTTAAACACTAATTACAACGGTATTGTTGCTCAAAACCCAGTCTTAGCTCCAGTTATTGCCTAATTTCATTAACTCATATAAAACATATATATATCACCATCATGTCAGTTCTTTTATAACACCATACCTCTATGTAAATTACTTTAAAATAAAGATTATTACCATCATAATTGTAGATTAATTATAACTGACTAAAATCACCGTGGTTACTATTACAGTTCACGCAGGTAAGTTGGTGTATTAAATACTCTACTAAAACCCTGCAGCGCAAAAATGGGATCCGCTACATGCATCACATACTTCTCTGCGATTTCGTCTACACAAATTACCGACTACAATCGCAAAGAAAGAATTTTTTGTAGAAATGTTGTGATTCTCGAAGGCTCTTTGTGAGATCCCTCATACTGAAAGCAGACGATACAACAAGTCCACAATTTTACTCAATAGAAGAATGTGTTGGCTTTGCAGCTCTAACATGTAAGTCATTTCTAGAATTAATAATGGAAAAAAACAATTAAGATATCGGGTTCAGTATGAAATATTAGTTACGCACGGAAACAGCGTTAGTATGTAATCTTTCATTGCTTGTCGCTAGCAACAACGCTAGTCATCACATATCTACTTTCTTTCACTGTGTTATTTCTTTGTCACTCCACTCCCTCTTGCTCCTATATACTAAGTAAGCAATACCAATAATATTTTTCCTATTACGATTCCAAATCAAAGAAACACTCGTAGAGATACTATGGATTTCATCCTGCATGAATTTTCTTTTTATTTTTCAACTAGAATGTCGAGAAAATAATATAAAAAGTGATATGCAATTGAAAGCTAGCCATTGATGGGGTCAATCAATATGATTTATTTTATATTTTTGAAAATCTTGCCAAAATCCTTTTATAAGATATTCAATTTAAGAAATTGTATATTTCTCTGTGAGACTAATAATTTGAATTGAGGTACTAATACACATTCTTTTGTGTGACAAACCTCAAAGGATTAGAATTAAGTTACAAAAGATTGAATACTTCAATCTTTTAAAAGTACAGTTCACAGTTCATAGTAGACTTTACCTACACTTGTGTATCAAATAGATATTTCCTCCAGAGAATAAGCTGCATTTACTGTGTTGTTGACATTGATTAAGGGCAATTGTTCATTCTTCTAGAGCCCGATATATGTTTATGGTCCACACTATATGAAAATCCTTGCGTAAAATACTATGTTCTCAGCTTCAAATAATAATAGTATGCCGTATGCCGAAGATTCTAGTAATACTTATCAAAGTAAAGGCTATAATGATGCTGAAAGCTCAGGCTATAAAAGCGCAGACAACTTTCACTGCCAGCAATCTAAGCAAAATAGAGATGATGAGTACCTGGAAAAATCAAAAGCAAGTTTAAATGATTATATTTATGATTTCTTTAAAAAATCATCCTTCAATAATTCGGCTGATACGTTTGCTAAGGAATGCAAAAGTATTAAGCTAGATATGCATCTTGAGTATCAAGAAAATTTTCTTGGTGAATGGTGGCAATTGTTCTGGGATTTATTTAACACTACTACAAAGAGAGGTGGCTCTGAGATGGCTAATGACTACTTTAAAATTATGTTGACCCATCAAAATTCTGCAAACCTAAACAAAGTATCAGCAATCAACGCAGCAAATATACAAACATTTTTAAATCAAAAATTTGCTGGCACTAATCCCCAAGCAAATATATTGGAATCGGCAATGATGGCAAGTAATGTTATGACAGACAACAATCAACAGCAGCAGGACACACAATTTGTTAAAGAGCATCCACGGCCAGAATATATGTGTCCTCCAGAACAGCCGCAATATCCAATATCTGGACAGTATTATCAACTTCAACAATCAAATCAGGAAATGAAATACCAGCAGGCATATCAACAACATCCGCAAGAGTACATTCAGCAATACTACACGCAACAGCTCCCTACCTATGTTCTTGAACAGCAAGAACAGCATCAAAACACATATACTGATAAGTTACCCAACTGGTTAGATCAGCATAATAATTGTGAATCCAACAAAATTGGTTCACAGAAAAGCAGTATCGACATAACTGATAGAAATTCGATGAACAGTTCATTAAACAGGGCAAATTTAAGAGATGTTCTACCGTATACGAATGAGGTAAAAATAAAACAAACAAGACCATCAAAGATTGCTAAAATACATCAGCCATTAACGAAGCCAAAAAGAAAAAAAAAATCTGTTGATAACTTACCAATCTCAACACAGCCCATAAGTAATCGTAATAATAATATTCAATCCAAAACTCCAATTGAAGCGAATAAAAGAATTCAAGTCAAAAGGCCGGTAACAGCACCAGGTAATGTTCTAGAGTTTAATAACTCGAACCTAGATAATTTTAATATTCAAAACAAAACTGGTAGTCTAGCAACTAGAAATGGAACAAATCACTCCAGTCCTTCTACGAACGTTTCAAACATATTCTTAAACACATCTGAAAATACTGTTAAGATTGAGCCAAACAGATTTGTATCTGCCAGTGCTTCTGCCAGTGCATCACCAAACACTAACCAAACTCATATTAAAGTGACAAGGCAGCCTCCTAGGAATGCATCTCTAGTAAGATCAAGATCACAGGGAAGTTTTAAAGAGCGTTCATTTCAAAACATAACAGTACCAAAACCTGCTGAAAGTCCGTTGCATCAAATAATAAACTATAAATTTGGCATCGTTGAGGGAAACACTTCTAATTCTGTAATAGACCAAAGTGGTAAGATCAGGAATGAGAGTAGTAGAAATAAGACGGCAAACAGTGGCATCAATAAAGAACACAAAAAGTATGATTTACTATCAATGAATTCTGATAATACCAGGTCAGATCAATATTATCAAAGTCATGCCAGCAATTCTAATGATAATGCTAATAACCATATAGGTATTGCTGATGGTGGTAGCACTGATAACAATAATAGCGACGGTTTAGGACATCAAAATGTGGACCATGATAAGACAGATTATCATTTAGATATTCTAAACAATACGGATACCGAATTTAGTTTTATAAATTGGCAGTAGCTGTATAATTACAAACTATATAGTGATATTTGTTAATGGTTAAAATAATAGTAGTAGCAATAACTAAAAAGAATGATCATTTTGTATATGCATTACTTTCATGAACTGACTATGCATATACTTTTACACGAACAGCTTCTATTTCTTAAAATTTCAAAACAAATTTATTAGTTAGTCTGTTCTAACAGTTAGGAATTTCAAATTGCTAGTATATTGTGACTGGTTCTTAGAGTGCACATTGATACGTAACAATACTTTATTTTTGTATTTTACAATAGCTGGTTAATAGAAACAGAACTACTTGGAAAAGAATGTCCTTTTTCAACAATAATAATAGTAGTAGTGGGTCCACTAATACTACAATGGCAACAGATAAGGACCTTGCTAACGATATTGTCATCCAAAATCCGGCAGATGATTCTATTTCAGATATTGCATTTTCACCACAGCAAGACTTCATGTTTTCAGTAGCATCCTGGGATGGTAAAGTCAGAGTGTGGGATGTTCAAAACGGTGTCCCACAAGGGCGTTCTCAATATGATCACGCTGGACCTGTATTGACTACGAGGTGGTCTACTGATGGTTCAAAGGTTGCCTCTGGTGGTTGCGATAATGCTGTTAAATTATTTGATGTGGTATCAAGTCAAGCTCAGCAGATTGGTTCACATGATGCTCCAGTTAAAAGTTTGAGATTTGTTAACTGTGGTCCGACAAATCAAGAATGTTTAGTTACTGGTTCTTGGGATAAGACTATAAAATATTGGGATATGAGACAACCACAGCCAATTTCTACAATAATGATGCCAGAAAGAGTTTACACTATGGATAGTAAACAACAGTTACTTGTTGTAGGTACAGCGGAAAGGCATATAGCTGTTATCAATTTAAATAATCCAACAACTATTTTCAAGACGACACAATCCCCGCTAAAATGGCAGACCAGAGTAGTATCTTGCTATAATGAAGGTGACGGTTACGCTGTAGGCTCTATAGAAGGTAGATGTGCCATTAGATATGTTGACGATGAACTACAGAAGAAAAATGGTTTCTCATTCAAGTGCCACCGTCAAACAAATCCAAATAGAACAGCAGGTTCGACGGGTCAAAGTCAAGTTTACCCTGTTAATAGTATAGCGTTTCATCCAATATACGGTACATTTGCTACGGCCGGGGGTGATGGTTCGTTCCATTTCTGGGATAAAAATCATAGACACAGATTAAGAGGGTTTCCATCAATGCAGGCGTCTATTCCTGTTATAAACTTCAATAGAAATGGTTCTGTTTTCGCATATGCATTAAGTTATGATTGGCATGA